>OX244033.2:47535048-47841412 GCA_945859785.2 Tridacna gigas
TACCAAAGTACTTATGACAATGCCTGTACTGTTCATATGATTGTTAAGAAAATAAATTGTTGCACAAATTTACATTTTTGGTTTTTTTTTTATGATATTTTGTGTTTTTGTATATGTTTTTGACTGTTGTACCTAACTATACCCCCCACCTAAGAAGCAGAGGGGTGTATACTGGTTTCACCTTGTCTGTCTGTCCATCCATCCGTCTATCCATCGGTCCTTCTTGATTTTGTTTGCTATTTGACCTAGTACCCTGAAACTTTATACAAATGTTGCTCATGACCCAAGGAGGTGCCCTTTTGTTTTTTAGTTACATGGGTCAAAAGTCAAGGTCGTTGGTGATCTTTGTTTTGAAAATCTGATTGTGCTGCTTCAGTGACAAGGTGCTGTTGGTGGGTATTTGTCTGCTTTGCGATGGTTCTAGTTATACCTGTAATTATCTTTTAAGCCAGTAAAGAGTAAAATTATTTGTAAATAATGATTGCTAATCAAGTATCAATTATACATCAAAAGCTTGTCACTTCATCATATCTATACTATGTGTATGGATAATCTCTCCATTTGACACTTCATGATGACTTATGGCAGCCATTAAACACTTTTCTAAAAAACTTATACTTGATGCACACGTTAGCAAAATGTGTGAGTCAAATGATACCAGACTGATACCCGTGTGATTCATACACACTATGTACCAGTCTGAAATCAAAGTACATGTAGTCTCTATCAATGTATGAAACCAGATAGAGCATAAATCATTGCATGATAAACAGTCTGGCAATGTCCAGTTTATCAGATAAGGTTTGTACTGTTTTCCAACCCTTTCTTCCCAATTTTTCTATCCAGATTCAGAAGGTAGATTTCTGACTGGATTGAGTGTATCCCGGGACATACTCTTATCATAACCCATTTCCAAATGAGAAGCTATAGACTCCTCCAACATGAGAGTATTGGCAGATGACAATTCTTAATTGATGCTGATGAGTTGAAGTTTTCTGGTAGGGCCGAAAACATGTTGGGTCAAGGAGAAACTGCTTGCTGCAAGCAATTTTTCATTTTCCCACACTGCTTTCAAAGAGCCCTCTTCTTCAGGGTAATTAAAACTGAGGACTGTTTGTTGAAAGGTTGACCAAAGCAGCCTAATGATATGCATGAAACTTAAGCCAGTTCTGTGAGCTCTCCATGAGCTTTAGCTCAGTTCTGTTGTTTTCTTATTTATTTGCTCTGTGGTCTTACTTCTTGTCTATTTGTTTTTATAAATGTTAAGAAATGATTTTGTTCTTACAAAGACTGTTTAGACTTTGAGGTGCAGAGTAGATTTGAGTTTAATGTCATAATATTCACTGGATTGTCTTTAACTGTCCCAAAGTACCAAATAATTGTTTAATCAGTGAAATGCTGAGCAGAAATTTTAGTGATTTTCTGCTCAGTGTGGATCAAGACCTGGCTGCTCAAAAGTTTTAGTTTGATCTTTGATGTACCAGTCTATCATCTTGTGAGACTTTTAGCCCAAAACTGCCTTGAAATTGTTGTAAGTATCCATTTTCGCTGGTTGAAATTGTGATTGTGTGTTTTTTTTTCCCCATTTCATTTTGGTACCAAAAGTGTTGATTCAATGATTGTTTTTTTTTTTTTTTTAGCTCACCTGAGCATGAAGTGCTCATGGTGAGCTATTGTGATCGTGCTGTGTCCGTCGTCCGTCGTGCGTCGTCAACTTTTTACCTTGTGTACGCTCTAGAGGCCACATTTTCAGTCCGATCCTCATAACACTTTGTCAGAATGTTTGTCTTGATAAAATCTCGGACGAGTTCGAAATTGGGTCATGTGGGGTCAAAAACTAGGTCACTAGGTCAGATCATAGAAAAACCTTGTGTACGCTCTAGAGGCCACATTTTCAGTCAGATACTTGTGAAATGTGGTCAGAATGTTTGTCTTGATAAAATCTGGGACGAGTTCGAAATTGGGTCATGTGGGGTCAAAAATTAGGTCACTAGGTCAAATCGTCGAAAAACCTTGTGTACGCTCTAGAGGCCACATTTTCAGTCAGATACTTGTGAAACTTGGTCAGAATGTTTGTCTTGATAAACTCTGGGACGAGTTCAAAATTGGGTCATGTGGGGTCAAAAACTAGGTCACTAGGTCAGATCTTCAAAAAACCTTGTGTACGCTCTAGAGGCCACATTTTCAGTCAGATACTTGTGAAATTTGGTCAGAATGTTTGTCTTGATAAAATCTGGGACAAGTTTGAAATTGGGTCATGTGGGGTCAAAAACTAGGTCACTAGGTCAAATCTTACAAAAACCTTGTGTACGCTCTAGAGGCCACATTTTCAGTTCGATCTTCATGAAACTTGGTCAGAATGTTTGTCTTGATAAAATTTGGGACGAGTTTGAAATTGGGTCTTGTTGGGTCAAAAACTAGGTCACTAGTTCAAATCTTCGAAAAACCTCGTGTGTGCTCTAGAGGCCACATTTTCAGTCAGATACTTGTCAAATTTGGTCAGAATGTTTGTCTTGAAAAAATCTAGTTCGAAATTGGGTCATGTGGGGTCAAAAACTGGGTCACTAGGTCAAATCTTCGAAAACCTTGTGTACGCTATAGAGGCCACATTTTCAGTCAGATACTTGTGAAATTTGGTCAGAATGTTTGGCCTATTGACTCGGGTGAGCGATCCAGGGCCATCATGGCCCTCTTGTTTAATTTTGTAGATAAATGAAGAGACTACTGTATCTGACGTGTTACAGACTTTGATTTCAAAAATGAAGTTAAGTAATCGTCAGTGGTCTTTACATGAGGTGGTGAAAGAGGAATTGGGTAATTTTTTTTTTTTGCGATTAGAAAAAGTTATATAATAACATTTAGAAGTAAGATTTTTAATGTAAATAATTTCATGTGTTAATGTCTTTTTTTCACACTTTTTCTCCTGTCTCATGTGTTGAGCAGCTGTAGTACTGATTGAATTTGTGTATATTCATCCCACCCAGCGGTAGTAAATCAAAGAATGAAGCTTTTCATTGAAATTAAAATTCTTAAAGTTAATATACAATGACCTGTTGATTAAATTTTTACCAAACAATCCCAAGTATTAACAACCCTAGGTAGGAAGGCTTTTGAAAACATTGTGAAAATAGGAAAATGCTGGTTACCTGCATTTTCTCCTTTTCCTATAGTGGTTTCTACCATATCAAAGGCAAACCCAACATTTGAGCCACATTTGTCATCTGCAAGGGTTTAGAATTTGAACAAGTCTATAATCGAGTTGTTCGGTAAAGAGGTAAGTGGAACAGAATTAATATTATTTCTCATGTTTCAAACCTTGTCTTAAGATAAAGAGTTAAATTTGTTGTTTTCCCAAACTAGCAAAGATTTAGAAATGACCGGTAATAAATACAGGATCTGTCAAAAGTTCACATTTCAGACATTTTTATCAAACAAGTTTAACTCTTTACCACATGATCCTGACTTTCAACAACCCTGTGAAAGAAGCCTTTTGAAAACCTTGTGGGAAAAGGAGAAAATTCTGGTAACCAGCATTTTATCCATTTCCCCGCAATGTTTTCTGTCCTGTCAAGGACAAATTTTGCCATTTAAGCCACCTTTGATTTGTCATCTGCAAATGCTTTCAAATTGGACGAGTGTAAGATTTTGTTGTGTGGTAAAGAGTTAAAAAATGTGTAGGTGAACCTCTGTTGAGCTAAATAACATTTTTGTAGAAGAGTTTCATAGAATTTCATCTAAAAAGGCAGCAAATTTCAGATTCCTTTTACCACATAATGATATCACACAAATTGTAGGTCAGAATATGTAGGTTGTAATTTCTATACATGAAACCTAGTTCACTTCTGTGAAAGAAGTACATATGTATGAGTCATCTGTAAAAAGGGGGTCTAAGACATCTGCAAGACGTATTGAGTCGTGTCGGCCTGCACAGGCTATTGTTAAATTTTTTGCATGTCGAAGGACCATTTTACCTCCAGTTGGCTATTAGACATAATTGATTTTATGGATTCATAATTGTATGATGGCTGTGATGCTACAATGCATCACAGAAATGTGTCAACTCTTTAACAAACAATCCTGACTTTTAACGACCCTGTGAAAGAAACCTTTTAAAAACCTTGTGGGAAAAAGAGAAAATGCTGGTAATTAGCATTTTCTCCTTTTCTCACAATGTTTTCAACCCATCCCAAAACAAATTTCAATTTTTCCATTACATTTATTTTGTCATCTGCAAATGCTTTCAGTTTGGACCAGTCTAAAATTTTGTTATTTGGTAAAGAGTTAAACCCACTTTACTGAGAGTATGGCTCCTATGAAATGATGTCACATGTGACATCACCCAATGCTTATCTCAAAACTGACTGAAATGATGTCACATGTGACATCACCCAATGCTTATCTCAAAACTGACTGAAATGATGTCACATGTGACATCACCCAATGCTTATCTCAAAACTGACTGAAATGATGTCACATGTGACATCACCCAATGCTTATCTCAAAACTGACTGAAAACAAGGGAAGTTGTGTGATAAAACATTATAGAAGCACATTTTTCACCAGAGCAGCTTGTATATTGGACTATTCTAAACTTAACTTTTTACCAAACGACAAAATTTTAGATTCGTCCAAACTGAAAGCATTTGCAGACGAACAAAATAAAATTTAATGTGCCTAAAAAATTGAAATTTGATTTTGGAAGGTTAGAAAACATTGTGGGAAAAGGAGAAAAGTGCTGGTTACCAGCATTTTCTCCTTTTCCCACAATGTTTTCAAAAGGCTTCTTCCTCAAGGTTGTTTAAATTCAGGATTGTTTGGTAAAGGGTTAATTCTTAAATTTGAAAATACTAGAAACATTTACCCTTCAGTCTGTCGTCTCAACATGTGCTGCCTATTTACTTAATTGGTATCAAACTCGAATGACAGAAAAGTTGTGTTGAAAACCTAGGAAAACAGCAGATATACTTGTACATGAACACGAAACTTTTGCTACAAAACAGCTGCTGTTACCTTATTGTGAATAGAATATTTGCTAAACTGCAACTATCTGTTTCAAATCTTTTGTCAAACAACTCTGCTATTTTTGCATCTTTTCACAAATGTGTATCTTATTATTTATCTTTTCAGACCGTCTATTACACCCAGATATTAAGGTGTGGCATGTGATTCATGAATGGAGAAACTGGACAGCAGAATATAGTGCAAAAGTGTGTCTGTGCTTAAAATCTAATGAACTGAAGGATAAACTGCAACAAGCCGTAAGGATGTTATTTTATTTATTGCTTGAAGTTTTTACATTAATTATATCCCCCACCTACGAAGTAGAGGGGGGTATACTGGTTTCACCATGCCTGTATGTCCATCTGTCTGCCCAGCCGTCTGTCAGTCTGTCAATCTATCAGTTTTGTTTCGTTTCCGTGCTCTAATTCAAAAGGGGTTTGACCTAGGACCCAGAAACTTTATACAATTGTTCCTCATGACCGAAGGAGGTGCCCAATTGTTTTGGGGTTACATGGGTCAAAGGTCAAGGTCACAAGCGAACTTTGTTTTCTCTGATTGTGCTGCTTCAGTGACAAGGTGCCAAGGGGGTTATATTTGTCTGCTTTGTGACAGTTCTAGTTCTACTATGTTCCAAATAGCACAAGATTATGGACTGTTAAAAAATGCAACAAATCAGATATGTGTGTCAATTTAAAGTTGTGGCCTGGACAGACTTGTCTGTGGTGTAGGAGCAGCTCTGAGTGTTTCTAGAAAAAAAAAACACAACAAAGATCCAGAATATTCCTTTTAGAAATGACTTGCTTAGTATTATGAATCATGGAGACACATTAAACTACCTTTTCCTAGAGCATGTTTCATGTCTCTAATTTTTTTTTTTTTTTTAAAAATGCTATAGCTGCTGGAATTGTCATGACGAGACATTTCATCATTGGTGCCCACATCATAGGTTCTAGTAAAATACCTTTGGTTTTAGATGGGAAATCCTGATTTATGTATACATCTGATGTATATAATTATACAGTGATTGTTTTCCTGATACCGTTGTACAAGAACTGATTGCTCTTTCTTCTTCCAGTATGATCCCAGTAGGGCTTTGTTTGCGGAGACGAAATATGCGGACAAGAAAAAGTTTATTAAGACTGCATTTGAGTTTACACAAGCCAAGCTCTCTTATTACAAAGATCTAAAGGTGAGAATCACAAGAAGAACTTTACTACAGGATACTCGAGTGTGCTTGCTTAACACTTTACCACACAACCCCGAGTTTAATGACCTTGAGAAAGAGGCCTTTTGAAAACATTGTGGGGAAAAGGAGAAAATGCTGGTAACCAGCATTTTCTCCTTTTCCTCACAATGTTTTCTATTCCTCCCAAAACAAATTGCAATTTTTGGGTCACACTTATTTTGTCGTTTGCAAATGCTTTCACTTTGGACGAGTCTAATTTTTAGCTCCACTGGCCGAAGGCCAGCGAGCTATTGTCATGGCGTTGTGTCCGTCGTGCGTCCGTCCGTCTGTTCGTCCGTTCGTCCGTGCGTGCGTCCGTAAACTTTTTCTTTAAAAAACTTCTCCTCAGAAACTATTGACTGGATTTTTACCAAATTTCACAGGAATGTTCCTTTGGTGGTCCTCTTTCAAATTCCTTCAAATAATTGTGTTCCATGAAGAATTCTGGTTGCCATGGCAACCAAAGTAAAAAACCTTTAAAAATCTTCTCCTCCCAAACCGCTATTTGGATAGCATTATTATTTTGCAGGAATGTTCCTTAGATACAGGTTTACAGAATTCCTTTAAAAAAAAATGATCTGTCAAAAAACATGGCTTTTATGGGAGACTCATTTTCCTTCTATGGTATAAAGTAAAATCTTTGAAAAATTTCTTCTCTTAAACTACTCATTGGATTTCATTGTTGTTTTGCAGGTAAGTTCCTATGGTGGTTGTCTGCCAAATTGTTTCTATGGTGGTTGTATACCAAATTCCTTTTAAAAAAATGATACACCTAAAAACACATTTTTTTTATAGACAAGGCTTATATTTCAAAAAAAATGTTCTTCTCCAAAACTATTTATTGTGTTAGTTTTATCGACTAACAAAGAAAAAGGAAGAAAATTGGATTGACTTGACCTAGTCAGGGCTGTCCTATTTAAGCCCACACATTTTCCTTGGTATTAAGATCACAATTTACTCCAATGATACGCTATTAGTTAGTACTAGTAATAAAATATCACTGGCCATAAATAAGATAAAAGCTTGAGCACCTTTCACAACTTGAGGTTTTCAGTTTTGCCTTATTACTAAGCCTGAGTAACCATGCCAAGATAAAAAAGAAAAAGTATTTTAATAACAAAACCCCCATGTTGTAGGTACTTTATAGTCCTTTTGATATAGAACAAGAGAACCTCTGCACTTTTATTAGTTCTGGTAAAGGTTTGTTGACCTACTAATGAGTAAATGCAGAGTGGACAGAAGGGGTGTAAATCCTGGTGACCTGGTACAAAGTGGGACAGGGCTTTACATTTGTGATAAGGCATTAATGTTATCCAGTCAAACTGATCCCACAACTTCAGTACACCAGAATTAATCTGTGCCCTGGAGCAGGATATTTGATTTATGTAAATGCATTTGTAGACTATTTTGTGTTGTTTGCCACAGAAGACATTCTAACTGTGACTGTGAAAAGCTGATTATTAGGGATTAGGTGTTCATTGTATGCCAGCATATTTCATTCTATCTGGTGTATTGATGTAAGTTGATCTATATTGCTATAACATTCATTCATTTGCCCTCCTAGCTGTTCTTTTAGATTACCCCTTTACCACACAATCACAACTTTTAACGACCCTGAGAAAGACATATTTTCTATATTTTGATGTTTCCCCACCCAAAATGGTTTGTGAAAGGACCTGTTGCAGACAACATATCTTCAAATTAGTAAGACATATATAAAAAAGGATAGAAATTATTGTGGGAAACTAAGAAAATGCTGGTTACCATTTTTTTCTTCTTTTCTCACAAGTTTTTTCCATACCTTTTTTCTTCAGTGAGCTAAAATGCAGGATTGAATGGTAATTGTTAAAAACTTCTTTTCGCCATTATAGAAATATCAGGCCTGTGGAGCGATACAGGCGCTCAAGCACCTCTAGTTTTTTGTTTGGTAAGTTAAAACAGGTGCATGCTTAGTACAGGTACATTTCAACTTACTTGCTTTCTCTAAGAACTCAAAATATGCTTGCAGACGACAGAGTAAATGTGGCTCAAATGATGATTTGTCTTTGATAGGGTTGAAAACTAGTAGGAAAAGGAGAAAATGCTGGTAAGAAAATGCTGGTTACCAGCATTTTCTCTCTTTTCCACAACGTCTTAAAGCCTTCCTTTCTAGGGTTTTTAAAATTGGGACTGTATGTAAAGAGTTAATACTTGCTGTGTACTTGTTGTTACAAACATGAAAGTTCACAACAAATGCATAGCTCATAGCCCGGTCGGGATTGGAACCTGTGTGGCAAATGTCCTCTTTTATCGAGGTTTAAAAGACCAGTACACTAACCCCTGAGCCAAAGAGAATTCCCCCTGATGCAGTTTTCAGGTATTGATTTTATACGGGAAGAAGCTATGCTGTAGGACTGATCTCCCGTAACAATGTAGTCTCACTGTTTTTCAGAATTTGGTTAATCCAGTGTGTAGCTGGAACATAGAAGATCTCGCAATTTACAAAGGTTATGACTCGAAAAGAGCCCCACCCTCTGGTTCAAAGTAAGTAGCTTAGAGATGAACAGGGTCTATTTTAGAAATAATCGTCTTTCTATCATGGTTTATCATTCAATTAACCACGGTTGTGAGTTATGAGGCACACTAAATAATCTACAAGGGCGATAACACGAGTGATTTATTCATTGCCCAACTGTGGTTTATTGAACAATAAACCATGATAGAAAGAAGATTATTATGATTCTAACATGACCAACTCTTGATAAAAGGAAAACAAGTTCATACTTAATACACAAAAGCGGATGCAGATTAATTCTTACTTTACATAAAGTATAGAATGACGGTGACTTTACCACGCTTCTGCTGCACCGTGTTTATAGAGCCAAATTCAGGTGTCATGTTAGAATAAAGATTATTTTGCAAGTTTGAACAGTATACAGATAAGGGCTTGGAATACAGGGTTTACCTGAAGAGAAAAAAAAATATTGTTCTTAGAAATGTCAGATTCTTGATTAAGGTGGGCTGAAGACATTCCTTAAAGTTGCATTTATACTCATTTTCAGTCAGTTATTGACCTGTATCGTCTTTATCAAACTATATGTATAATCATTCTTGTATCTTTATGCCAAATGTTGCCCCTGATGGTTGCAAGGTTGCATAGAATATGACCGATAGAAAATGCATTTCATTTTCTGGGGGCTATCAAAGAAATTGCTGTTGTGTGATTTCTGGTTTTAAATCGAAGATTTCCGATATATGTATTTAACCCTTACATACATATCAGTAATCTATCTATGTTTACACAGCTGACTAAATTCTGCTAGTGACTGGCATTTTCTCCTTTTCCCACAACATTTTATGTACTTTCAAAGATAGATTTAATCATTTGAGTTACTCTTTACTAAACGGCAAAAGTTTTGTACTCAACCAAATTGAAAGCATTTGCAGATGACAATTTAAATGTGGCTGAAATGATGGAATTTGTCTTTGATAAGGTAGAAAATACTGTGGGAAAAGGAGAAAATACTGGTCACTAGCATTCTCCTCTTTTCCTGCAATGTTTTCAGAAAGTTTCTTCTTCAGGGTCGTTAAAACTCGAATTGTTTGGTAATGGGTTAACTCTTTATCAAATGGCAAAATTTTGGTCTAGGCCATACTGAAAACATCTCCAGAGGACAAAATGAATTTGGCTCAATTGATGATTTCCACCTTTGACAATATAAGAAAACATTGTGGAAAAAGGAGAAAATGTGGGTGACAAGCATTTTATCCTTTCCCATAACATTTTCAAATGCCTTTATCCTATGGGTCTTTAAAACTCGGGATTGTGTGATGAAGTGTTTATCTGTCATTTTAAGATACTTTCAATATGGATAAGTATAACATTTTGTAGTAGAGTTACATATAGCTGTAATTGTTGGTTATGTTTCAGATGGCTGTTCACATTTCTCTGTAGAGGAGACAAAGTCGGGTGAGCTATTTGTTTACAACACAGATTTACACTAATCAAAAAACAGTATGTAAAGATAACATGACTTTCAGCTTGAAATATTCTTGGGGACATTGAGAATATTGATAGAATCTCTCATTTCTTTACTCCTAACTGTTCACCAAACATTTCCAATTTTAAACGACCCTGGAAAAAAAGGCTTTTTAAAACATCATGTGTAAAGCAGTTTCTCCTTTTTAAAAATGTTTTCTATCCTATCACAGACAAATCTCACCATTTGAGCAATATCTAATTTGTCGGCTGCAGAAGCTTTCGATTTGAACCAGTCTAAAATTTTGTCGTTTGGTAAAAAATTAACTTTTTACCTATCAACAAAATTGTAGACTAATCCAAAATAAGAGCATTTTCAGCTGAAAAATTAAACATGGATAAAACAATGGGATTTTTCTTTGAATGGGAAGAAAAGGAGAATGCTGGTTACCATAACCTTTTCCCATATGTTTTTAAAAGCCTTCTTTGTCGGGGTCATCAAAACTCAGATTATTTGGTAAAGAGTTAAAGAGTGCCATAGTGGCTGATTTAGATTAAGATCCTACTGAATGAAATGTGCCGTTAAATTTCTGGATTCTAGTCAGACTGCAAGATATGCAGATCGTGGATTCACTCTGTTGGGTATTTTTATCATGACAGTTTTGACATTAAGTTTCAATTCCTATTTAACCCTGTATGACACAACCCTGACTGTAACAACCTTTAAGGAGAAGCCTTTTGAAAAATTCTTGGAAAAGGAGGAAATGCTGGTACCAAGCATTCTGTCTTTTTCCCACAATGTTTTCTAACCTTTTGAAGACATTGTCACATTATTTTTGCCACATTTTATTTGTGTTCTGGAAATGTTTACAATGTTGACAAGTCCTAGATTTTGTTGTGTGGTAAAGAGTTAATATTTTACCAAAGAACAAAATGTAAGCCTCATCCAAATTGACGGCATTTGCAAACAGCAACTTAAATATTACTCAAAAATGAATTTGTCTTTCAAGGACAGAAAACATTGTGAGAAAAGGAGGAAAATTCTGGTCACCAGCATTTTCTCCTTTTCTCACAATGTTTTCCAAAGGCATCTTTCCAAGGGTCGTTAAAATCCCTGATTGTTTGGTATAGGGTTAATCAATAAAAATTACTTTAAGAGCTGAATGGCAAATTGAAACGTTTGATTTAATACCTGTTTCTGTTTTCTTCGAGACCTGACAAAAAAACAATGGTATTAATTTCTTTTTTGTCATAAAAACAATAGGGATGTATATGGTTTTGCTATTGTTTTACAGAGGTAAAGACCTTCCTTATTTTGGACGCACTGTGTGTTGCAATACAGAACAGGATCTATACTTATGGATTTCTGCAATGTTGAAGTCGCAGGCAAGTACACTATTTGAACCATGCTGTGTAAAAAGTGGGCTTAATGCACCTTCAAAAAGTATCGACCCAGGTCAGCCTGCACAATCTGTGCAGGCTGACCTGGGCTGAAACTTTTTGCTATTGGTCAATTTTCTGTGTGTCCAAGGACCAGTCTACCTCATCATTAAGTCGGCTGTTAAAAACAGTGGCTATATGGGATCCATAATTATGTAATAACTTGCTGGGCATAATGCATCATAGAGATGCATTAAGCCCCCTTTTCATAGAGCATGGCTCATTTATATTCTTAACTGCTTGTTACCTCTTTCAAGGAAAAAGTTTACTTCTTATTTTAAGTGTAACAAAAATAAACATTGTTTCACCAACCATGACCAGGGTTCCCATTCACGCACATATGTGCGTGATTCACACACTGAATTGAATAATCACACACAAAAATATGAAGTGAAACATGCATGCACACACAGGTTTCAGGGCTCCTGTTGTTGATCACCAGTGACGCCAGTTGGGACAAGTTATCAAGTTTGAAATCACTGTTTATCACCTCTAATCAAACTTGGTATTAATCCCCGTTTCTAGTGAAAAATTAAAGTTACATGCTATTCTTATAGACAAATCTATGTCAGATCATGCGGAAATACTACTCCAAAACTTAACAGGCATAAAAAAAAATTGCTGCAAGAAACGCGAAAACCCATGACACAACAAAAATTGGTCTGAAATCGTCCGATCATAGGCATTTCAGACTGTCTATTCAGCTTTATCAATGACTTGGAACAGTAAATTTACATAAATATCTCATAAAACAATAAGTGAAAGCTAATTAGTGTCTGAAATTGACAGTGAAATGGAAAATTCTACTGGACGTCAGGCTGTAAGTTGTCCCTCTGAAACTGGTCCCGTGAGTAAGGAAATTATAACAAGCATCTTCTTTTTTTAAATTACCCATATTGTTTTCAAGAGCAGCTGACTGAAGAGTTAGACTTATCAAAACAAATTTTCAATACAACAGACCCTTACTGTACTCCATAGATGCTCTATAATTGTCAATATTAAGTGCACTCCTTGAATTTCTCTTACACTCCCAAACTTTTATTCCAGGGAGCGCATGCACTCCCAAAAAGAGATGTGAGTGAGAACACTGCATGACCTTTTTAGGGCTTTTAAAGCAATTTAGGAAAATGAGAAAAAACTACTACCTGCCTTTGTGTCTTTCTGCACAATGTTTTGTACCCTAGGAAAGATACACCTCTTCATCTGAGCCACATTAAATGTGTCGTCAGGTATTGCTATCAATTTTGCTGTCAAAAATTTTGTTGTCTTATTAACAGTTAACTCTCAACCAAACAACAAAATATTACCATGGTTGGATATAAAAGCATTTGTAGACAAAAATTTTCATGGAACCCTGAATATGACATTTGTGAATGGGGGGAAACATCTTAATAAATGGAGAGGTGCTAGTTACCAGCATTTCTTCTTTTCCCACAGTGTTTTCAAGAGGCTACTCCCTCAAGGTCATAAATATGTGGATTTTGTGGTAAAGGGTTAATCATTTTTACTTCCAATTATTTACCACACCATGCAGAGCTTTAAATGACCCTGAAAAAGAAGGCTTTTCAAAACATACTGGGAAAAGGAGAAAAGTGCTGGTAGCCAGCCAGCATTTTCTCCTTTTCCCACATTGTTTTCTATGCTTCCAAAGACACAGTTCAGTTTTTGATTCACATTTGATTGTTAGTCTGCAAGTGCTGTCAATTTGGACACGTCTAAATCTTTGTCGTTTGTTAAAGGGATAACGTATAACGTGTGAAGATTGTAATAGTTTCAAAGGTGTACCCTGCTCGCAGTTGGTTTGGAACCAAGATGTTTACTAAAAATTGCCAGAGCTCTATCTCTCAGTCCTTTACCAAACAATCCCCAAGTGTTCACATCCCCGGAAAGGAAGCTTTCATAAACATTGTTAGAAAAAGAGAAAATGCTAGTAACCAGTATTTTCTCCTTTTACTACAATGTTTTCTGCCCTTCCAAAAACAAATTTCAAGTTGAGCAACATTTACATTGTGGTCTGCAAATGCTTTCAATTTAGACAAGTCTGAAATTTTGTCTGTCCTTAAAGAGTTAAGTTCTGTCTCTTTGTAACCTTTGTAGCATAAAGAGCTGGGTTTGATCTCAAATGGTCTGAAAGGCTTTGCAAAGCCTCAGGGTAATTATCAAAATTTAGCTTAGCCTGGTACTGCACAGGACTTGAGACCAGGGGGTTGCTGGTTCAATTTCCAAGCTTGGCCAATTTCTTTCCAAGGATTGATGATAGTCATTGTGATATGAGTCATTTCTCTCTCATTGCTGATCATTGATAATGGGTATGTGGAAAAGCAGCCAGTGGCTTGAGAAGAATATTATGCAAAGAACTGGTGAAAGAAAACACCAGGAATGCATGGATAGGTGCACTTGCCACTGGAAATTAACTGAAATAATGTTGAAAAGGGTGTTGAACACCATGCAAACAGTCAAAATTTACAACAGTCACAAGACTTTGAAATAATGTAATAACAGGTAATTTGTTTCCAGTGAAAAAGTTTGATGTTTATAAACAGATTTGAACCAGATTTTTTGCATGGCTTTTCATCAGTGAGATATCAGAAGAGTTGGCCTGCTAGACAGACATATTTTGTTAAGGATTCATGACTGGCTTCCATTCTAGGGGGTGGTGTGTCTAAAACATGTCTTCTCATGTCTTGCAGTTAACCACTTTGAAAACATTGTGGCAAAAGAGGAAATTATCTCTTACCATCAACTCCTCTGTTAGTTACAATGTTTTCCCATGTATAGATGCAAACAAAATATTAGTTTTTATGTATATTATCCCTATTTTACAATGATGTTGTCCAAGTTGTTGGCTGAAAACTTGATGTGAGGTAATAGTTCAACCCTTTACCACACAGTCCGTCCCCCCCCCCCCCCCCCATTTTTACAAACACATTTTAAAATTTGAGCCACAATGAATTTATTTTCATATGTAAATGCTCAGAATTTGGATTAGTCTAAGATTTCTTTGTGTGGTAAAGGACTTATTGTTAAGATTGATGATTATATATGAGTTCTATATAATTTTTTTCCCAAGGATTCCTCATGGTTCTCATAGGGTTGAAGCAGCAATTTACAAAAGGTAGGCTAAATTCCTAGCATACTAAGAATAATTTCAGTGATTCAAAGACTATGCGCTCTCATCTGTATTTTACAGTTACACATTAGTTTGTAGGATATTTAAGAAATTGTCTGAAATGTGTCGCAGTGTTAATTTTTATGCTGCATGAATTGGATAAATTTCAAGAATAATATTAACTCTTTTCAAAACAACAAAATTTAGGGCTTGCCCAAATCCAAGGTATTTGTAGAAAACAAATTAAATGGGGCTAAAATGATAGAATTTGTCATTGGAACATTTAGAAAACATTTTGGTAAGAGAAGAAAATGCTGTAAATCTGTATACTGCATATACTTGTTTTCGTGCGTACCTATTAAAATATTATATATTTTTCATACAGTGGAAAGGATTAAGTTGTGAATTATTTGAAATGAAACAAAATCTACTATTATTCTATATCTTTTTGTTGTCAAAGTTTTTGTTTACAATTAGGCTGCTAAGCGCAACCTTGTGGGTTTTTGTGGACAGTGTAGATCAAGATTGAAGTGGGCAGAATGTGCAGTTTGATCTTGGATCTACAATATCAGATACAGTGTGATTTCTCTGTTGAGCAAAATTTTCAGACAGTAAACCACTGACTGTCACTACTGGAAAGAAATCTTTAGATTAATTTATTTAGCAGCTTAAAGGTAAAAAAAAGAGAAAATTGTCCTTACAGTGTTTCCCTAGATAATACTGAAGTATAATAATTTGTGCTGGTTAGAAAAGGTAATATTTTGTCATAGGCAGAATGTGTGTGAAGCATGCAATTGAAATTTCTGAATGTATTTTTCTGAACAACAAAAAGTTTAGGAAGTCAGTTTTACAAGACCATTTATCTTTGTTTATTTAAGGGTTCTGTGCAATGGACTTCAGTGGTGATGATTCAGCTGAAAGATGTGAGAATTTGGGACAGGATTACAGTTAAATACAAATAAATGACTTCTTGGGCTCAAGCTGCATGACATGAAAATCTGGAATTTATTATCTTGTGGTCTAACTCTTATATGGACCAAAATTGTACAAAAGATAGTTTTACACACAAATAAACCCTTAAAGTGCTGAGTAAGGATCAAGTTGCTTTTATTTGGAAAGTGTAGATCAGAATCATACTGTGTTGAACTTGCTGATCTTTGATCTACTCTGTCAGCTCTTTTTTGCCAGACATTCTGACAAAAGTAGCCTTGAAGTTTTAGGATTTGCATCTTTTTACAGCGAAAGAGTATTTCATTATTTAACCCTTTACCACACGACAAAGTTTTACACTCATCCAAATTGAAAGCACTTGCAGAGGACAAATGTGACTCAAATGGTAAAATTTTTGTTTTTGAAAGGGTAGTAACATTGTGGGAAAAGGAGAAAATACTGGTTACCAGCATTTCTCCTTTTCCCACAATGTTTTCCAAAGGCTTCTTTCTTAGGGATTAAGACTTGGGATTGTGTGGTAAAGGGTTAACACTAGAGGGTTAATTTGTCAAGACCAAAGTAATTGCTTTTTCATGGAGAGTTTTTGAGTTTTTGCTGTGATAGTGGCATGAGAAATGCTTCCTCTGATCATTACCGATTTGATGGTCTTGTAATAATCAACATTATTACCTGTTGATAAAACTTGCATTTGTTTAAATTGAAAGCACTTACAAACAACAAATTACATGTGTCTCAAATGATTGGATTTTGTCTCTGAAAGATTAGAAAATAATGTTTGACAAGGGGAAATGGTGATTACCAA
The DNA here is from genome assembly GCA_945859785.2 of Tridacna gigas. NCBI lineage: Eukaryota > Metazoa > Mollusca > Bivalvia > Cardiida > Cardiidae > Tridacna > Tridacna gigas. Next base: position 47,551,535 of record OX244033.2, read on the forward strand.
CCAGCATTTTCTTCCTTTCCAACAATATTTTCAGAACCTGTCTCCAGGATCATGAAAACATGGGATTGTTTGGTAAAGGATTTAACTCTTTATAAAACGACAAAATTTTATACTCAACCAAATTGAAAGCATTTGCAGACGACAAATTAAAGGTAGCTCAAATGATAATTTCTGTCATTGATAGGGTAGAAAAAATTGTTGGAAAAGGAGAAAATGCTGGTTACCAGCATTTTCTCCTTTTCCCATAATGTTCTTAAAAGCCTTATTTTTGAAGGTCGTTAAAAGTTGGGATTGTGTGGTAAAGTGTTATTTCTATAATCGTGATTCCTTTTGGCAGAAAGAGAATGTGACAAATATAGGGCTAGTCCTTCATTGATTGCTCGTAGTGTTTTCTTACCTTCAAACACGAATCCAATAATTTTAGCCACATTTAATTTGTCATCTAAATGTTCTTTATTTGGAAGAAGTCTTAAAATCTGTTGTTTGATAAAGAGTTAAGAAGAGTTGGACTCTAGAATTAGGGTGAAAATCATGTTTGTCAAGTAAGAAAATACCATTCCAGTTTTTTTTTTTTTAGCTCTACTGGCTGAAAGCCAGCAGAGCTTATGTTATGGCGGGGTTTCCGTCGTCTGTCCGTCTGTCCGTCCGTCCGTCTGTCCGTCTGTTAGTCTTTTTCTTGTTTACGCGATAAAGTCTGCATTTGTTGCCGGATTTTCATGAAACTTGCACAGTTTGTTTATCTCATCAATAGCTTCAACCCTATTGAATTTGAAAAAAATCCAACAAACAGTATGGGAAAAGTAGCCATTTCAAGTTGAAAATTTCCAGTTCTTGTTTACGCGATAAAGTCTGCAAATAACTTCAGATTTTCGTGAAACTTGCACAGTTTGTTTATTTCATCAATAGCTTCAACCCTATCGACTTTGAAAAAAATCCAACAAATAGTATGGGAAAAGTAGCCATTTAAAGTTGAAAATTTAAATTTTCTGTTCTTGTTTACGCAATAAAGTCTGTATTTCTGGTCAGATTTTCATGAAAATCACACAGTTTGTTTATCTCATCAGTAGCTTCAACCCTATTGATTTTGAAAAAAAAATCGAAGAAACAATGTGGGAAAAGTAGCCATTTCATGTTGAAAATTTCCAATTCTTGTTTACATGATAAAGTCTGCATTCCCTGCCAGTAGAGCATATTCAGGCCCTTCAGGGCCTTCTAGTTTTTTTTTTTTTTTGGGGGGGGGGGGGTGTTATTTCCATGAACTGAGATGAAGCCCACATGAATTAGATTTTTTTTCTTGATCTGAGATTAGTTAACCATTAATTAAAGCTATTTTTATGATCTGAAATAAACCAACTACTAATTAAGGCTATTATGATCTGAGATAAAGTAGACCAGTAACTACCATTATGAGGCTGTTCTGAAATATGTGATTTGCCAGTCAGATTTCCCTGCCACGTATTTGATGCAGATAACTTTGAAAACATCTTTTTGCACCCTGGAATTAACCGTTATGCTGCTAAGTGTGACTCACTGACCTTTTGCAGACAGTGTAGATCAAGGACAGACTGCACAGAACATGCAGTCTGATCTTCGATCTACACTGTCAGATACAAAGATATTTTCTCCCAAAAGTAACTTTGAAATAACAGTATTCGGGTTTTTGCTATCGCTTGAAAGTTTTATTAAACCTGTGTAGCAGGATAAAGGTTAATTATTGATATGAGATTCTAAAACATTGTTTCCAGCAACTTCTCCTTTTAGCAGTTTGTTTAGCGTTGTACCAAAGGACAAATTTTTGGACCTGTCCAGATTTAATCTATTTACCCAAAACAAATTAAATGTGGCTCAAATTGTAGGATTAGCCTAAAAGGCTATACAGACATTGTGGGGAAAGCAGAAAATGCTGGTTACCAGCACATTTTCCTATTCCCATGATGTTTTAGAAGTTGTCTTCCGTGGGTCATTAACCCTTTACCACACAATACCGCCTTTTAACGACCCTGGGAAAGAATCCTTTTGAAAACTTTGTGGGAAAAGGAGAAAATGCTCGTAACCAGTATTTTCTCCTTTTCCCACAATGTTTTCTGTCCTATCAAAGAAAAATTGCACCATTTGAGTCACATTGAAATTGTCATCTGCAAATGCTTTCAATTTAGACAAGGTTAAAATTTTGTTGTCTAGTAAAGGGTTAAAACATGTGATTGTTTGGTAAAAGGTTAAGATTTTTCTGCAGCAAGACATCAAAATAGTCATCTGCAGATGTTATTCATATTGTGTCAAGGCAAATGCAAAAGTGGGACATGAAAAAGCTTGAAAAGGAGGAAGGAAAGCCATTGTTTTACATATGGATAGTTTTTTAGCTCTACTGGCTGTAAGCCAGCAGAGCTTATGTCATGGCGTGGTTACCGTTGTATGTCTGTCTGTCCGTCAGTTAGTCTTTTTCTTGTTTATGCGATTAAGTCTGCATTTGCGGTTGGATTTTCGTGAAACTTGCACAGTTTGTTTATCTTATCAATAGCTTGAACCCTATCGATTTTGAAAAAAATCTGACAATCAGTGTAGGAAAAGTAGCCATTTAAAGTTCAAAATTTCAATTTCTTGTTTACACGATAAAGTCTGCATTTGTGGTCTGATTTCCATGAAACTTGCACGGTTTGTTTATGTAGTCAATAGCTTGAACCCTATTGATTTTGAAAAAAATCTGACAATCAGTGTAGGAAAAGCAGCCATATAAAGTTCAAAATTTCAATTTCTTGTTTACGCGATAAAGTCTGCATTTGTGGTTGTATTTTAGTGAAACTTGCAGGGTTTGTTTATCTAATGAATAGCTTGAACCCTATTGATTTTGAAAAAAAATCTGACAGTCAGTGTAGGAAAAGCAGCCATTTAATGTTCAAAATTTCAATTTCTTGTTTATGCGATAAAGTCTGCAGATGTGGTCTGATTTTCGTGAAACTTGCACAGTTTGTTTATCTCACCAATAGCTTGAACCCTATTGATTTTGAAAAATATCTGACAATCAGTATGGGAAAAGTAGCCATTTAAAGTTCAAAATTTTCATTTCTTGTTTACGCGATAAATTCAGCATTTGTAATTGGATTTTCATGAAACTTGCCCAGTTGCTTTGTATCATCAAAAGCTTGAACACTATTGACTTTGACAAAAATTTGACAATCAGTATGGGAAAAGGAGCCATTTAAATTGAAAAAATTTACATTTCTTGTTTACGCTACGACTCGGCATTTGTGGTTGAATTTTCATTAAACTTGCACAGTTGCTTTATATTACCAGTAGCTGGAACTCTATTGGTTTTGAAAAACATTCGACAATCAGTATGGGAAAAGGAGCCATATAAAGTTGAAAATTTGCATTTCTTTTTTACGCAATTAAGTCTTTTGAAACTTGCAAAGACTTTTTGTGTCATCAAGGGATTGAACTCTAATAAAAATGAAGGAAATCTAGCAATCAGTTAAGGAAAAGCTGCCATTTGAAGACTTAGTATTGTTTACTCAACACAATCCACGTTATTAGTCCATTTCTTTGAAATTTGCAGGGATTGTTTAATACAATGAGTACTGAAACCCTATCAAATTTGGCTGGATCTCAACAGTTGGTTTTGAGAAATGTACTTCAATTTCTTTCACTATTTGTTCAATTCAACGTGCCTACTTGTGCTTTCTTAGTGGGTTCAAGCCCAGTTGCAGCAATACCTCTGGTTTTTTTGTTTTTTTTTTGGGGGGGGGGGAATGTTTGTCTTTCCTCTTTTTGCATCATGAATTCATAATGTATACTAAAAAAAAAAGCAAACATGCTGCCAGAAGAGCGATTTCAGGCCCTCAAGGGCCTCTAGTTTCACACTGTGCTTTCAGAAAGTTTTGCTCACATTTTGGATACAAAGTACATAGTTTGTTATTTTAACTATATAGATCAGCTGGGCCTTTGTTCACCAACTATTCTAAATTTACATTCTAGGTCTAATTCTAAATGAAAAAAAAAAGAGGGAACACAATTCCTGGATTAGCCATTCAGTTGCTCGAAAATTTTAAAAAGGAATCTTGAGAGCTAGACTAGGAATACAATTTAGAATAGTTTGTGAATACAGGCCTAGGATCAAACTGATTAGTATACAGTTTGACCTTGGGTTTACTTTGTTTGATAATCTCACCAAAACAACCTTTAAATTGTAATGTTTGTCTTTTTTGCCGTAAGCTTAACATGATGACTGTTATTTATTTGGTAGTAATGAGAATTACATGTACCACAAATCATATATTATGATAGAACCTACAACTACATGTACCATTAAATCAGAATGTACCCTTCTGTGTATGAAAAGTATGTAAATCAGGCAACTCAAGCTTGACAAAATGAAACCCTCTTCAGGAATAGAGTGCCTTTGCTGTCTTGTGTTGATCAAGGTCAGAATGCACAAGACATGGTGTGAACATGTGAAGTGGACTTGTTTATATGAACAGCTTAACTCTTTACAACACAATCCCAACTTTTAATGACCCTGAGGAAGAAGGCTTTTGAAAACATTGTGGGAAAAAGAGAAAATGCTGGTAACCAGCATTTTGTCCTTTTCCTACAATGTTTTCTACCCTCCTGAAAAAATTTCAATTTTTCAGTCACATTTCTTTTGTCATCTGCAAATACTTTCAATTTGGACCAGTCTAAAATTTGATTGTTTGGTAAAGAGTTAAATCCTTACCAAACAATCCAGTTTTACAGACCCTTTGGAAGAATAATTTTGAAAACATTGAAAGAAAAGGAAAACAATGCATTTTCTCCTTTTCTTACAATGTTTTCTAATCTTTCACGGACAAGTCAGAAATTCTGTTGTTTGACCAGAGCTAAGATACTGAAGTATTTAGACTTTTTGTCCATTTTTCTGGATTTGGCTCTCTTAAGCTGAAGGAATAGAATTCAAAGCATTTGAATTTTTAAATCTGTACATGTGTACCTAATTATATAAAACTAACAAAGGTCTATTCTAGTCTGTATGCATGTTATTCTATGTTATTGAAGGTATATAAAAGTTATGTATATCCTCCAACATGTATCATGCATGTACATGTATGTTTGTAAAAGCAACACTGATTTGGAAAAGATGAACTAAAGTTTAATCTTTCCGAAAGTTTCATGATCTTTATCAATCATTTCTCAGACTGCTTTTACTGCTGTACATGACTTTCACAGCTGACAAATCTCCACATCAAATGAAAAAAACTTAAAGAAAGTGGCCCTTGAAAAAATTTATATAGCAAATCTTCCTAACCTTGATTTTTTAGGACCCTATAGAAGGAAAAGATTGTTAAAACTTTGTGGAAAAAAGGAAAAATGCTGGTAACCAGCATTTTCTCATTTTCCCACAATGTTTTCTACCCTTTGAAAAACAAATGACAATATTTGTGTCACATCTATTTTGTGATCTGCAATCGCTTACAATTTAGATAAACATGTCTAATATTCTGTTGTTCAGTAAAACGTTAAAGAGAAAAGATTCATCAGAAAATATAAAACAGGAAAAAATGTTTCTACATGTAGTTGTTGAAAATGAACAAATCTGTGATTCATGTTATATTTATGGCTTATTGCATGTGTTGTTATTTCTGTACGAGACAACAAAATTTTAGTCTTGTTCATATTGAAACATTTGTAGACAACAATTAAGTGTATCTCCAAATATGAGATTTGTCTATCATTTGGTAGGAAACATTGTAGGAAAAGTAGAAAATGCTGATTACCAGCATTTTCTCCTTTTCCTACAATGTTTTCAAATGCTTTTTTTCTCAGGGTTGTTAAAAACAGGGAGTTATGTGGGGCAGGCATAAATTTAGAAGTTGACTTGTCATGATTTAGAATAATAATTCAGTCTAATGTTTACACTTTATATTTATAAACACACTGGTACAGAGGAAAATTTACCGTACAAAATTTCTGTCAGATATTCATTATGATTGCTTCCATACTATTTTCTCCATTGATTTAATATTTTATACATCTTACATCTGTTTTATCACTTCAATGCTTGACCACACAATCCCAACTTTTAACAACCATGAAACATTCAAATAGTTTAGTTGGTATATTGTACATGTAAAAGCAATGGAATGCAGAACTGCCACATCAGAATTATTCTCTATTGTTTATGTGTCTTTGGGACCAATTTTTGAGCCAAAGCAGACAAGTTTTCCATGTTGATTTTACCTCAGCTATTTACGAGGAGTGTTCATATATGAACGCATCTAAGCACCTAAAATTGGATTCTTCATACGTTTCACTGAAATTTCTGTTTTGTTCCCTCAAAGTATTCACCTCTAACAGATATGCAAAGTTTCAGTCTCCAGATCCAATCTTTGAAAGCATTTTCATAGTCTTTTTTAGGTATACTAAGAAGGCATTGTAATTCATTTTCTATCAACTCTATTTCAATATGTGTAAACCATCAGTTTCAGTCATTGTCTTTTGTACGAGGTGCAAGACTCTCTGATGCAGGAAAAAGTTGTTGTCCTCCCTTACCCTCCGTTCTTACTTGACCTTGCCCCTTGTGACTTCTTTTTGTTTCCAAAGCTACAAAAATACCTTTCAGGTCGAAAATGTTTTTAGCACAAATACCTTGGTTCTGCAATATTCCAGATTTTATCCCAAATTTTAATGACCCTGTGAGAAATGGTTTCTGAAAGCATTGTGGGAAAAGGAGAAAGTGCTGCTAACCAGCATTTTCTCCTTTTCCCACAATGTTTTCTACCTTGTCAAAGACAGATATCAACATTTTAGTTACATTTAATTTGTCGTCGGCAATGATTTAAATTTGGATTATGCCAAAGTATTGTTGTTTGGTTATGAATTAAAAACACATCTTCATTTTTCTCTGGCCTACATTTTACAGAAAAATGTAACAAAAAGAGATGTTTTCCAATTTGAGCAGTATCTCTGTTATTTTCTAGAAATTTTCATTTGGATTTTTTATCCCATGCTTTTGACATTCATCATTTGTGTATCATTCCAATACCAGATTCAAGAAAGTTTCTACTTATGTAGCCCATTACCTAGCAGTCCCGTATGTTATCAACCCTGATGAAAAAACTTTGGAGACATTGTTGGAAAAGATGAAAATGCTGGTAACCAGCATTTATCTCCCTGTCCAACAATGTTTTCTATCTTTCCAATGAGAAGTCTCATAATTTTAGCCTCATTTAATTTTTTCATCTGTGAATGTTTTTGAATTGGACAAGTTGAGAATTTTGTCGTTTAGTGAAGATTTAAGAGAGAATAGATGGTTGGTGTCTTGGATGAGTTAACACTTTACCACACAACAAAATTTTACACTGGCCCAAGTTGAAAGCATTTGCAGACGACATATTCAAAAAGCTTCTTTCTCAGGGTCATGAAAACCTGAAATTGTTTCGTGAAGGGTTAAGTATTGATATAAGACTGTGCCTTTAACAAATTTCAGGAGTTGGGCCCAATAAACTTTGCCAATTCAAGACACCAACCTTCCATTTTATTCATCTTGTTTCTCATTTATGAATAACCCCTAATCCGACTAAATTGAATATTTCGTTCAAAAGAAGGCACATATTGACATCTTTCTCACTATGAGAAAATATAAAAAAAATGAATAACTGTAGATCTAAAGCTCCCTGGATATGCAGCTGCAATAATGACGTCATGAATGATATTGGCCATGTCATAAAAGTGACTTACATCTGGCAGAAAAATGTTGTGGAGAAGAAGACCATTGATATTTATGTTTTAGTGTTTTGAAATAGATCTAATAGACATAACGAAAACAGCGTGTTCATGTGTTCGCACATTTTATGCGGTTTTTTTTTTTTCATTACTTAAAATATACTTCTGGCTGGTCACATGACCAACTAGCCTAATAAATGATCACGTGACCAACTGACATTATAAACCTAGTCACATGGTCAAGTGACTGCATATCACAAAGTTTATATGACCCTGTGTTATTCGACGGGATTTATAAGAGGTGACAGGATAAAACTCTTTACTAGATGACACAAATTTACACCCTCACAAATTTAACCCTTTACAAAACAACAAATTTCAAACTTGTCCAGATTGAAAGCCTTTGCAGATGACAGATCAAATGTAGTTCAAGTAATGATATCTATCTCTGAAAGAGTAGAAAACGTTACTGAAAAAGGAGAAATTGTGGTTACCCTAATATTCTCCTTTTCCCACAATGTTTTTAGAAGGCTTTCCTCCTCAGGGTCGTTAAACATTGCTTAGTAAAGGGTTAATATGTCTCAAATTTGTATTTGAAAGGGTAGAAAACATTGTGGGAAAAGGTTACCAGCATTTTACCCTTTTCCCACAATGTTTTCAGAAGCATTCCACCATAGGGTCATTATAACATGCAGTTGTTTGTTGAAGAGTTAAAATTTATTTGTCATTTATCCATGTATCACAGTGATGTTTTCAAGGGGACCACAAATTTGTGTTAGGAAAATAATTAGTCTTTATCTGTAGATTGAAGCAGTGATGTGATTTAATGAGTGTTAAAGTGCCTTATTTTTATATGATGCTTAAACATTATGTTGGAAAAAAAATGTTATTGTATGTAATTGGAATGTGTTTAACCCTTTACCACACAATCCCGACCTTTAACGACCCTGAGAAAGAAACCTTTTGAAAACATTGTGGGAAAAGGAGAAAATGCTGGTAACCAGCATTTTCTCCTTTACCAACAATGTTTTCTACCTGATCCAACATAAATATTGATTTTTGGGTCACATTTATATGGTGGTCTGCAAATGCTTTCAATTTGGACTGTGTCTAAAATTTTGTCCTTTGGTAAAGATTTAAGCAATAACTTAATCTTTTATAATTATTTTTTGACAAAATATTTTCTTAGGCACTGGGGATGTAAATTATTGATAGAAATTCATGTAGAGCATGTACAAGATTTTATGAAGTATGTTTATCTCTTATTAAAGACACTAGAGTTTTTAAGAAGAAATGACTTATCTTATGTTTTCACCCTTTTTGGCTTATCAGAGCAGGCAGTGCTCACAGTGAACTTTTGTTTGTCTGCTGCTTCAAGCCTCCATCCTGTCATCAGCACATACCTTGCTTTTTGTATTGTTCTTCATTATAGTCCAATGCTCATGAGATTTGATCAGAATATTTGTCACATAAAGTCTTGCAAAAGCTCAAAAATGGGTCATGGGTGTTGGAAAAGTTTGTTGAAACTAAGATTACCAGAATTTTTTCCCCTATTTCTACAATGTTTTCAAAAGCTTTATCCCAAAGGGTCATTAAAACACCAGATTATGTGGTAAAAAACTAATCCAATGCATTTCTGCGGACAGTGTAGAACAAGAACAGACTTCACAGAATGTGCAGTCTGATCTTGAATCTACACTATTGGGTATGTAAAGTTTTATCCGTCGAATAGGACTTTGAATTCACAATTTTTTAGCTACATTGGCCAAAGGCCAGCAAGCTCATGTCATGGCCCAGTGTCTGTTGCGTGTCTGTCTGTGCATTAACTTTTGTTTGAATGGAAATAAATCTATAACAACATGTATAAGTTTCCTTAAAATTGTTTATTGACGTTTCGGCTTACGCCTTCATCAGGATGTTTACAGAATTTAAACATATGTAATAACAATTCTGACGTCATGGACGTCAGTTACACAATAACGTTAAACAATAATTAGTGGACTTTTCTGAAAAAATACTATGCTATGGAATGCACACGACAATCAGATAGTTAAACAACATTGTGGGAAAAGAGGTGATGTTGGATATTAAAATGAAAAACTATGAAAATACCAGCTCTCCAAGACTATGTGCGGACATTTAAACAAAGATCAAACTACACTGATGTGTAGGTGGATCCCAGTCTATATAGCACAAAGAATACATGTTAAGCTACAGCGTAAAATCAGATAATATGTATACCACATTTCCTATATTGTATATATTTCATTTAAAAAACGGATAATAGGAAAAAAACGATAAACGCTGTGCCTAACTTTTTATCCATATATTCAATAATAAATCATGATGAGAGCTGTTTTTACTTAATCTCAAAAAGATGCTTTGAATTTAGTCCATCAGGGATCATAGTTTTTAGCTTATGGATCCAAAATGTTTCTTTGCATAGGTGTCCAAAGTCATTATTAACCACATCAATTGGCATGAGAGAAAAATCTTCAACACTGTGGCCATTCGTGTTGAAATGGGAGGCCACAGCAGGAGAGAATGACAGATCTGTGAAGTTATTTATATCGAATCTATGACTGTTCATACGTCTCGCAACAGGCTGCTTTGTTTGACCAACATATTGTATTTTACATTTATTACAGGTAACAAGGTAAACGACAATTTTTGTCTTACAATTTGTGTTGTGCCTCATAGTGAATGTTTCGCCCGTCATAGTACTGGTGAAACTTTGTGAATTAACAATACTATTACAGTGTGAACTATGCTTATCATTGCAACTTGTGAATTTGATTCTGTAGAAAGGTCACAGGTAAACCCTGATGATAACAAACAAATTTTAGGGTGTTTAAAAGCAAAGGTGTTTATACCTGCAAAACATGTTTTTTATACCAACATTTTTTGAAAGGTTTAACAAACTGCAATATTTGTGAATCATTTTACCTATATCAGGTAAAGAAGGATTATATTCGACAATAAATGGAACAATATTTGCAGCTGGTTTAGACTGAGTCGCCAACGTTTCGTCTTGAGATAGGTTCATCACTTTATCAAAACAAGTGTCTAGTATATGGACTGGGTATCCTCTCTTCATGAAATAACTCTTAAGACAGGGAAGAGAAGAAACAAAGTTTTCGTCGCATGATATTATTCTTCTTTACCGTTTGGCTTGGCTGTAAGGAATCCCATCCCATCTTTGCATGGTTTGGGGTGGCACGAAGTGTAATCGAGGTACTGTATCCTTTTCGAATATGTCTGTTTCCACCGAAAGAGAGTGTCCCTTTGTTATTTTTACATCTAGAAAGGGAATCGACTGTTTAGACTCAAAATGGGAAAATGCTATGTTAGGATGGAAACTGTTGATGTCATGAATAAATGATTAAAGATCATCAAAAGAGTGGTCCCAAATCGTAAAAATATCATCCAACAATCGGAGCCATAGGGTTGGTTTTAGGTGTCTAGTCTTAAGGAACTCATCTTCAAATTTGCCCATAAATAGGGATGCGTAAGAGGGGGGGCCATAGAGCTGCCCATTGCTGTTCCAAGTTTTTGTAGGTAGTGTTTACCATCAAACTTGAAATGGTTAATTTCGAGCACTAGCTTCATGAGGGTAGCGATTTCTTCTCTCTTGTCTTCGTGAATTCCTTCTGTTTCTCAAAATGATTTTACCACATTAATTCCATCTTCATTTGGGATGTTTGTATAAAGGGATGAGACGTCCAATGTGACCAGGTATGAATTGCTACTTTTGAATTTGAAATCTTTAACTTTTTTTGTGAAATCCGTAGTGGCCTTTACATAAGACGGTAAATGTTTAAAGTATGGTTGAAGTATAGAATCTAAGTACTTGGAAATGTTTTCTGTTACAGAATTGTAAGCAGAAACTATGGGTCTTCCTGGGTAACATATAGAAAAATTTTCATCAGCCTATTTGTGAATTTTTGGTAAAACATAAAATACCGGATTCGAATATTTGTAGGAATTGCATCAAATTCTTTGGTGATAATACTGTTCTTCTTGTATAATGTTGTACTACATTTCAGTATGTTCTCTTTTTATTTTAACTTTTATTTCAACCATCTTCTCTGCAACTACCTTTCCAGTTTTGACCAAACTTCACAGAAATGATCCTGTCGTAGTCCTCTTCAGAAGTTCTTGAAAGAATTTGATTCCTGTTAAAACTCTAGTTGCCATGGCAACTAAATTGAAAAATTTTAAAATCTTTGAAAATCTTCTTGTCTAAAACCATAAGGCCAGGGCTATCAAATCTGGCATGCAGCTTCATCTAATGGACCTCTACCAGGTTTCTGTAGATTATAGCCCTGGGGTCAAAATTGGCCCTGGGTCACAAGTTTTACATGGACTTATACATTGATTTAAAAATCTTCTGGTTCGAAACCATCAAGCCTAGGACTACCAAAGTTTGCATAAAGCTTCATCTAATTGACCTCTACTTAGATTCTTCAAATTATAGCCCTGGGACCAGAATTGGCTCTACCCCAGTGGTTACAAGTTTTACATAGGCTTGAATATGCAATTCTTAGGGTTACAACTTCTAAAATGTTTTTTTGTAGTATAAGCAATACCTCATGATTCACCAATATAAAGGATGCTTTTTCGACATGATTTCCCCACTCATGAATTTATTAAAAGTGTGTATGAGTGAGTGTTTGTGTGTATGTATGTTCACTGCAAAATATTGTCTTCACCAAACTTTACATTACTCTGTCATATCCCCGTGTATAATGTTTTACATTACTGGGTGATTAAAGAGATTTTGACTTTGACTTTGACTTTGGCTTATAAACTGTAAAAATCTTTTCCTTCCTAACCATGAAGCATGGGGCTACCAAATGTAGTAATCTTTTTTTGGGCCTCATTTGATTTGTCATCTGCAAATGTATCCAATTTGGTGAGGATCCAAAATGTAGTTTTTTTTTTAAAGTGTTAAAACTAAATTTGGAGAGCTTTCAAATTCTATTTATAACACATGCACCATTAAATCCAGAAAGCATAATTAGATGAAGTAAAAAGCCTTTTTATCTCTCCAAGGATGCATCCTAAATATATAAAATTACCATCCAATTATCTGACTCAAGATAAGAAAGAAACTTTTTCAATGTGATTATTACTTTTCCTGATGTCTCTTTTTTTTTCTGTGCCATCTTTTGTAGCTTTCATTACTGCAGTGTCATGTCTTTGTAGATATTATTGTTGTTGCATCTGAGTTTCCTATGTTATCTTTTTGTACCTGTTATTTTCAATCTCTTTGTACACCTCCGTCTTATCTCTTTGCAATTCTTTCTTTTTTTGGTCATTTCTTAGTGGCACTTCTATCTCTGTATCTTCTCTTTGTAGCTTTTGCTTTTTTTTCATGGCACTCTGTGTAGCTGTAGCTCTGTGTAATCTGTTTGTAGCCCTTCTTTTTTTTTTATGACATATCTCTGAAGTTCTAAATTTTTTTAAATTTTCACAAAATTCAAAATAAAGACATACAGAAAATACTGATGATCCTAACACAAGCAGGAAGTTAAAAGTGCAGCAGTAGCTGTTATTATATGCACTTACAATCCAAACTACTGCAGATCTCTAACCAAAAATGCCCATTCATGCTTTAAATATTGATAAGTTTAAGACATCATAGGTTTGAAAAATCAAGTTTTCATTGAAGCAGGTCATTTGAATTTTGTAAAAGGTTCTTTTATCTCTCTCGTCTTGGACTATAATGTCTTGCAAAGAGAGAAACCAAGACCATAGATCTGATCTTGACCATCCTGCAATGGTACATTAAATGCTTAAACTTTCCAATACAGATTTATAGAAACGTGTAGGGGGATCTTGAAAGACTTTTGGCTCTTTTGATTATTTCAGGTATTGTTGTTTCTATATTATATCTATAATGCTTAAGTGTTAATTATCCTATTATTTCCTTCAATGATACATTTTAACACAGTATAACCATATTTCCATGTATCAGTTTACTAATTTGTTACATAAAGTATCTATAGGAAGTTACATGGGAGTTGAACAAGCTTTATTTGGCTTATTAATTACCTCTGATTTTAGGAGTGTGCGGGCTTACTCTGCTAAAATAAGAAATAAACAAAACTGAACGAATATACTGGGTTTGGGTATCTGTAGACCATTTAATAGAAGGCAGTAAGGCAAATGACGCATTTAAGTAGTGAACATGAAATGCAAGCAACAAATGAGAGTACTGCCGGTCTGTTAATATTCTAGAAACTGATCTCATCAGTTGGTAGTGTCATATATGATAAGCCACTACAAGTGTCTTGACAGTAAAGTATTTAAAAAGGAAGGAAACACACTAACAGCACACTGTCTCTGTCACAAACACAATGGTTTGTCCCTGATGGCTGATCGTCCATATTAAATCCATATGAAAGAGTCTAGGTGCACAGTCACTGATCTGAATTGAATTATATAAGGCACACAATAATAGGAACCTGAGATACTGCCTAAATGGTCTATACGAAAACTCGCCTAAATCTACATACTAAACTACATGTGAAAGAAAAAAAGAAATTAAGAAATTAAAATAGAATAAAAGAACAAGGCAAGCAAGGCGTGGGTGTGGAGGGTGGGTAAGCCAAATTGCATTATAAAAATTCCAAAACATATGAAGATGTTTGCAGCAGCACACCTGACTGGAAAGTGACGCTGATGAGCCCCACTTCTGAAATGCTGATTGGATTAATTTGAAAGCCCCTTGCAATCTGATTGTTCAACATGGAATATATTGAAAAACAACAAAGAGGGGTGCAAGCCCCCTAAATGGAACCACCTGTAGGTCAGTGGACAAACAGATCACGCGGGGCCCCCCAAAAGGGCTGAGGGCCAATGCGGGGCAGCGCCATCCTGTGTAATTAATAACAGATTAAATCCTTAATCTGACTCTATACGGTACAATAATGCAACACATACAGAATATTATATTGTAGAAACTTTCCTTTTGCCTGTATTTAATTCAAGCAGCATCAAAAAATTTGATATTGCACAGGACCGAAGGTTGGGCGAGAAATCTAAAATTTTCCTACACAGTGACATAATATTCCTTTTATTATATACCTTCAACTTTCAATAACAAAATTTTGCAGTTCTAGACATTTTGTTTGTAAAGTGGTAAACAAATAAAGCAAACAATTGTGCAGCAGCTAGTAAAATGATTTTTATGCTCCCCAAAAAATTTAGGGGAGGGGCATATAGTTTTTGTTTAATCTGTCAGTCCGTCCACTTTTTGTGTCTGGGCCATAACTGTTTTCTCTATTGTTCAATTTCAATATAACTTGGCAGAAATGTTAGCCACATCAAGGCAATGTGTCATGCGCAAGAGTTATGGCCGTATGTGAAAGGTCAAGGTCACTTCAAGTAAAAATGTGTTGAGGGGGTAGTATTTGTCTCTGGCCTGTAACTTTTTTATTAGCTCACCTGAGCACGAAGTGCTCGAGGTGAGCTATTGTGATCAGTCAATGTCTGTCGTCCGTCTGTTCACAATTACAAAAAAAATCTTCTCCTCCTAAACTAACAGTCAGATTTCAATCAAACTTCACAGAAATGATCCTTAGGTCATGCTCTTTCAAAATACTTCAAAGAATTGAAATTAGTGAAGAACTCTGGTTGCCATGGCAACAGAATGAAAAAACTTAAAAAATCTTCTTCTCTAAAACCGTAAGGCCTAGAGCGTTCATATTTGGTATGTAGTATTGTCTAATGGCCCTCTACCAAAATACTTCAAATTATGGTCCTAGTGTGGAAATTGGCCCTATGTTGTGGGTTCTCAGATTTCACATAGAGATAAAGAAGGAAATCTTTAAAAATCTTCTTGTCCCAAACCGTAAGGGCTAGAGCTTTCATATATGGCATGTAGCATCATCTAGTGACCCTCTACCAAAATACTTCAAATTATGGCCCTGGTGTTAAAAATTGGCCCTATGTTGTGGGGTCTCGGATTTCACATAGAGATAAGAAGGAAATCTTTAAAAATCTTCTTGTCCCAAACCGTAGCATCATCTAGTGACCCTCTACCAAAACACTTGAAATTATGGCCCTGGTGTGAAAATTAGCCATATTTTGTTGGTCTCGGATTTCACATAGAGAAAAAGAGAGAAATCTTTAAAAATCTTCTTGTCCCAAACCGTAAGGGCTAGAGCTTTCATATTTGGCATGTAGCATTATGGTGTTGAGTCTTCTTGCAAGTGGTTGTGGGAAAGAGGTTTGTCACCATTATATCTTGAAAAGAGTCAACTCAATACTGATCTGCTAAAATATTAATTAATTTCTTGAGCATCTCTGCAACAATTACAGTTAACTTTGCTTATTACTGTATTGCTTAACCCTTTCCCAAACGACAAATTTTAGACCCTTCCAAACTGAAAGAGTTTGCAGACGACAATTTTAAATTTGATGAAAATGGCAGAAAGTTCTCAAAAAGGGTAGAAAACATTGTGGGAAAAGGAGAAATTGTTCGTTACGAGCAATTTCTCCTTTTCCTACAGCGTTTTCAAAAGACTTGTACTGCAGACACGTGAAAACCAGGGCTTGTTTGGGAAAGGGTTAATACGATATATTGCTTATAATGACGTTAATCCCTTGGTCCCAGCAGGGTCTCTTTTTATAAGAATATACATCAGTTAAAACGATATTCAGATAAAACGATATGATTTCTTCGGTCCCCTGAGTATCATTATAGGTGGAACCCTATTTTGGGCTGTCGCAGATGTCAACCCCTACCAGGTATGTGCCACTATTGGGAAACACTGAGTCTTTTAACTGCTTTCTGCAATTATTGTCTAATTGTTGTCAACTTTTCATTTGCCTGTCTATCAAAAGGTCATTGCATATCTAATTTATTTTTGGACCTACTCATAAAAAAGGTATAATCACAATATTAAGACTGAATATCAAGGCCATATCTGTGGACGATGGCTTATATGCATTTAAATTTCACAAACACATTTTGATAATTTACAATTTATATACACCAATAGTGTTGGATTTGGGTCTTTGTATGGGTAAAACATCTATTAAGCGACCACTCAAGGGACTGCCAAAATTGGTCACTTTAGAAAATGGTCTCTTAATGCAACAAAAACTTATTCAGATTACATGGAGTGGCAACATTTCTTGCACTCAAATAATACCTAACTTTCAAGAAAAGCCTTTGTTGGTAATACTTATTACAATACTCTCACTAAGACGATTGTAATAAGTACTAACAACATAGGATTTAGCTCAGCATAAAGGCTTTAATCCATGGGGCATTCAATTCCAGCTAGTCTTATATATTTCAACAGAGACATTGGAATTCCTATCGCTTAATAAAAGTGTTGGCTTAATAAACGTAGTCGCTTAGCTAAGCAAGATCAACTGTATTGCCCTTTGACAAATTGGAATTCATGAACAACTCTGGTTTCCATGTCAACTGCTGAAAAAAAAAATCAACCCAAACACAAAGCCTACAACTTAATTGGCAACAGTAGCACTCGACCAAAGTACATCGAATTGTGACCTTGGGAAAAAAAATAAGTGCTTTGTTGTTGGATCCCAGTTTCCACATCCAAATAAAAGATCTTTTAAAATCTTCTTTCATCCAAACATTAACCCTAGAACTTTCATATTCAGCATGGACTGGTGGATAGTTATGCTCCCGTAAGAGCGAGCATATAGTCGCCACTCCGTCTGTCTGTCCGTCCGTCCGTCCGAAGCGATTTCTCAACAACCACTCGACGGCTCTTGTTTGCTAATAGCATTTACCAAATTTCTTCCTTGGAATCACAGAAAGTCCTTTGTAGTAGCAATGTGGGATCAAATATGTAAAGAGTGTATTCTTGGAATCCTCCTGTTCCATATTGTATGGCCCACAACATACATTTGGCCTGTGATTCTGTCTGAAAACCCATTATCAGCTCACCTGAGCATAACATACTCATGGTTAGCTTTTGTGTATCCATGAATATACGTCACCAAAATTCCACTGTTTATTATATAAGTATCATAATTCGAGCATAATCTTGATCCATCGCCCAGAATGTTTGTAAGGTTGTGAACACGAATATGAACACACTCAGCAACCACAATTCTGGCTCAATCATACTCAAAATTTCCCTGGATGTTCATAATGACCTAAGGACAAATCTGATCAAAATGGGGACAAGCTAAAAGCATCAAAATAGGGGATCTTGATGACAATTCCCTTGTTTACACTCTAGGGCCTATAATTTTGACTATCATTTTCTTACCTGCTCTGATTGTTGGTATTGTCATATGGATGAATCATTTTCAAAACTAAAACATTCCAGCAAAAAACAAGAGGCAAGTGGCCATAACAATGACAGCTGAGTTGCATTTCAGGAGAGCAATTTAGGACCATCATGGTCCTCTTGTTTATGAATGAAATCACTATTACTTTGCAGGATTGTTAACCACATGAAGATGATGTGTCATGCGCAAGAGTCATACCTGTGGATTAAAGGTAAAGGTCACATCAAGGTCAAATGTGCTTGGTGGGGGTAGCCAGCCATAACTTTTTGCCCTTTAACGTAACTCTTTACCACATGACAGAAATGTAGACTAGTCCAAATTGAAAGCATGTTGCGGACGACAATTTCATGTGGCTTAAGTGATGAATTTTTTCTTTGATAGGGTAGAAAACATTGTGGGAAAAGGAGAAAATCCTGGTTACCAGCATTTTCTCCTTTTTCCACAATGTTTTCAAAAGACTTTCTCCTGGGGGTTGTTAAAACCCATGATTGTGTGGTAGAAAGTTCATTTCAAAATAACTTTGTACAAATGTTAACCACATTGAGACGATGTGTCATGTGCTAAGGGCAATGGTCAAGGTCACAGCAAGGTCATGTGTATTTTTCGGGGGCATCGGTCACTTCTCAGTGACATGTCTTGTTATGAATGGTGGATAAATACCATAGCGTAAATTTTGATAAATCAAATTGCAAATCAGTATGTAAGTTTTCCACGCATGAGTTACATCATCAATACTATATTTGGAACCATATTTCATAGTGTGTAGATACTGATTTTTTTTTTCTGTTGTGTGTTATTTTATCAGCATGCAACCAATGTATGTGAGCTGGAAAAATTATAATAAAAAAAGTTACGGGCGGTACCCAAATACTATAACCCCCAAACACATATGACCTTTCTGTGACCTTGAACTTTACCCTGTGGGTCTCGATGTAGTTAACATCTTTGAGTGTAAACTGCTCAACTTTGCCTTACAGTGGTCATGCTAGAAAATGATCGAAAACGAGTCTCATTGCTATATTTTTAACTTTATTTTAACATTCACTAACCTGAATGCTAATGAAAAACATGGGGACATTTTGTGACTTGCTGTTTTCACAGTACAATCAGTTTTCATTCTTTACGTATGTGTACCTGACCATCAACTACAGAAACTGGAACATGTCGAACTTGAGAAAACATATGTGAACACTAAAACTACTAAATATACACAAAGAAAAAAGTATTGCAACACCCGATTTTCAACATAGTAGTCCTGTGTAAAGTCGAAGTGTGGTTATTTCGTGCATGAAAGACCAGAGAAAATCTTTTCAGTGAACCTTATCATCTTCAATGAAACTGAAAACCAAGTAAAATTTTTCCAATTGAGACATTTAATGCATTTTATCTCTGTAACAAAACATGGCTATTTTTTCACCAATATTGCTACACAATTAACTATGGCTGTAGCGAAAATGCTAGGTGGGATTTCAAATTGCAAATTGTCTCTAATCCAAGGGTAATCATCACAGTTCCTGCACAGTCAATATCTTGTGTATCCACCAGCGACAGCAATCACGGCATTCATCCTTCTCCTCATACCCTGGATCAGACGTTGGATATGACGTTGCTGTAAACGTCGCCATTCCTTTGTTGTTGATCAAATTCACATAATTATGATTTTTAGCTCCACTGGCCAAAGGCCAGCAAGCTTACATCATGGCCCATGTCTGTCATGCATCTGTGCATGCATGCGTTAACTCTTTATTTCAAACATCTTCTCTGAAACTACCCATCCAATTTTGACCAAACTTCACAGAAATGATTCTGCTATAGTCCTCTTCAGAATTTTTTAAAAGAATTTGATTCCTGTCAAAACTCTGGTTGGCATGGCAACTAAACTGAAAAATATTTAAAATCTTTGAAAATCTTCTCACCCAAAACCAAAGTTGGCATGTAGCTTCATCTAATGGACCTCTACTAAATTTCTTCACATTATAGTCCTGAGGCCAAATTGGCCCCGTCCCAGGGGTCACATGTTTTACATGGGCAAATATAGGGAAAACTTTTAAAATCTTCTGCTTCTAAAACATAATTATGGCCTTGAGCTAGCAAATTTGGTATGTAGCTTCATCTAATGGCCTAATCTACGTATTGAGATAGTTGGAAATTGAGCGAAACTCTATAGAAACTCTCCACATTTTAACTGTAATGTGCTGTTTATGACGTTATGTTGTTATGTTTTGTTGATTAAATGTTAGTTAGAAATAGAGGCCCGCACAAGCTGGACAGACTTTTTGGTTATGTAGAATTCTCCTCCACACAGATATTGGTCGAATCTGGTTTGCCATGAAAGGCTTTTTTGCAATGACTAAAATCATAGAGTTTTAGAGAGAAGACCCAGAAAAACAAATGCGACAAAGAAAAGGCAAAAATTCCAAGTTAACTGACTTTAAACTCTTTACAAAATGTCAAAATTTTAGACTGGTCTCATTTAAAAACATTTGCATACAACAAATTAAATAGTGCTTTTAAAATGGTCAGATTTGTCTTTGATAGGATAGAAAACATTGTTTGAAAAGAAGAGAATGCAGGTTACCACCATTTAGTCCTTTTCCCACAATGTTTTGAAATGCCATGTTTCCCAGGGTCGGTAAACTTAGGGATTGTTTGGTAAAGGGTTAATACCCTACAATTAAATGAGATAACCTAGTACAGCAAACTGCTCTCAGCTCGATCAAAATGAGGTTCGAAGCCAGACCACATTCAAATAGTGTAAAATTCCCATAGAAAAGGGAGAGTGCCCTCATTCATACAGGTGTGACCTTTTATGTAAAATTCTACCATCTGAAGAGATCAAGAGCTTTGCAGACGTGATTTGCTATTGAAAGTTTGCACGTTAAGCACGCGAATGTTTTGTAAATAGTATAACAGAGACAGGAATATCCATTCATATTTTTTTCCCTGATCCATAACTTTTGCCCAGTGTACTTTGACTTGAGCTATCTACACCTACATTTAAATTATTACAGGTTCTACTAACCAAGAGTTTACTGTATTTATGATGTCCAACTGATGATGCAAGCTGTGCATAGAACAAATCTCAATGAATCATTTTCATACAAAGATGAAAAGCAAAGGACTCCCTAGGGATGTGTTACCTTGCCCAATTTTCAAGAAGATATGATAACTGCAGATGTCAAGACATTTTCAACAGAAACAATACATCTTTCCTTTGTTTTATATTTATTGTATAAAGCCAATTAGCTGTCTCCTTGTATAGAAAATAGTTGAAAGTTAAATTTGTCTTCAATGAAATATTTAGAAGATCTTTCACATCAGTTGAATCACCATGAAATTAATGTATCTGCTTAGGCCCACATGAATCTCCCTTGTCTATGATGGTAAATGGCACTGCCAAGTGTATTCAAAATATGGATCTGTACTTAACAACCATTCTAAACCTTACTACTTTTAGTAATTTGATTAACTCTTTACCAAACGACAAAATTTTAGACCAGTCCAAATTGAAAACATTTGCAGACGACAAAATAAATGTGACCCAAAAATTAATATTTTTGTTGGATTGGGAAGAAAACATTATGGGAAAAAGAGAAAATGCTGGTTACCAGCACTTTCTCCTTTTCCCACAATGTTTTCAAAAGGTTTCTTTCTCAGGGTCGTTAAAAGTTGGGATTGTGTGGCAAAGGGTTAATTGTGTGTTTATTTTATATGCCTTAATTGTTTACCATGGACTCCTCAAAATTGGAAGTATTGGCTGACAACAAATTAAGGACAGGGCAGACTCACAGAACAAAAAAGACTCACAAAAAAGACATCCCACACCCTTTAGCTGGGGATGAAAAAGGAGAAAAAGGGTCCCCGTGGGTCAAATAAAGACAAGTTGGCTTCTTTAAAAAAGAAGCCAGGAGAGGTCAGCATCAATGTTTTCAAATAGTTTATTGCTTTTAATTTCAATATAGTTTGGTACATGTAAACAAATAAGTAAGGCATTTTATGATTGCCGCTGTATAGAAAGGAGAACCCTCTAATGCATTATATGACAGACACGTGACCTTCCCACGTTTTCAAGTCGCGTGATCTTTTACCGCGGTGTTCTCTTTTTTAACGAAATTATTTGTGTGTGTGTAGCTTAATTTGTTTAATGAAAATTTACAACTACTGGAAAGTCATTTGCAATCAAATTAATATAACAAATCCTTTTTTAAATCTGTCATATAAAAACAAACCATGTTTATTTCCTATTTCAGTTTTTTGATTTCGGTTTATTTATAAAACCATGACGAAACAGACTGTGTATCAGAACAATTTCGCAAAAAAGCATGGAGTTAGGCAGGAATTTCTGAGACAGTCTGCCTTTTAAACTCACCACTGTTGGAGAGGTCTGATGACCTCTCCAATTAGCAGGTCTTTTTGTATTCAAGCAAAACTCAGCAGTAAAACAGGTAAAGTTCAGAGCTTGTAATCCACAGGTTGTGAATGAATCCCATCTCGGTTACTCCTAACCAGACAAAGCTCAACAGCCAAACTGCTAAGATTCCAAGCTTGTTATCTACAGGTTGTGAAAAAATCCTTGCTCATTAAACTCTTAACCAGACAACAAAATTTCAGACATGTCAAAATTGTAAGCATTTGTAGATGACAGATTAAATATGTTTCAAATGATGAGATTTGTCTTTGAAAGTGTAGAAAAAAAATTGCAGGAAAAGAAGAAAATGCTGGTTACCATCATTTCATTCTTTGCGCACAATGTTTTCAACAGCTTGGAATGGTAGGTAGAGCATAAAACTCTTTCAGAGCATTGATAATAGTCAGTCATTCATCTCTCTCCACTGCTGAACAATTCTTTCGACCGAGTTTATGTGGGAAAATAGCAAAAGCCCAATAGCACAGGTCATAACATACAGGGCTTGAAACCAGAGGAGTGCTTGTTGCAGTCCCAAGCTCAATCAAATTCTTTCAGAAGATAGTCATTGCTACTGGATTTGCTTCCCTCCAACCACTGATTGTGGTTTCAATGATGGTTGTGAGAGAAGGCAGCAAGTGGGTTGGGAAGTATACTGTACTGATAATAGAAACTCCAGAAATGCATGGATTGCTGGAATAATGGCTATGATATGACTGAACAATTGCACCACATGTGGGTGCCAATGCTCAGCTACAGTTGCTTGATTTTCAGTGAAAACTCTAAGTAAACAAGAGGGCCATGACCCCAGATGACCGAATTTCAATCTAATCCAAGATTTAATTAAGGCAAACATTCTGATAAATTTTCAAGTCAATTGAGCAAAAAATGTGGCCTCTAGAATGCCCACAAGGTATTGCTTTAATTTGACCTCAGTCACCAGAGCCATGTTTCTTAACGGATCAAAATTTCGTGAACAATTTTTGAAAAGGGTCACCCAAGGAACATCTCTGTGAAATTATTTCAAATTTGACCAGCCGTTTCAGAGAAGAAGAATTTTTAAGAATTTCTTCATTTCCGTATAGTGCAAGTAGCCCCCATTCACCAGAGCCATGTTTCTCGATGGATCAAAATTTTGCGAACAATTTTTGAAAAGGGTCACCCAAGAAACATCTCTGTGAAATTATTTTAAAATCTGACCAGCTGTTTCAGAGAAGAGGAATTTTTAAGAATTTCTTCATATCCATATAGTGCAAGTAGCCCCCAGTCACCAGAGC
Organism: Tridacna gigas; assembly: GCA_945859785.2. Classification (NCBI taxonomy): domain Eukaryota; kingdom Metazoa; phylum Mollusca; class Bivalvia; order Cardiida; family Cardiidae; genus Tridacna; species Tridacna gigas. The sequence goes on from OX244033.2 coordinate 47,575,196, forward strand.
CAGGTTTCTTGACGAATCAAAATTTCGCGAACAACTTTTGAAAAGGGTCACCCAAGGAACATCTCTGTGAAATTATTTCAAAATCTGACCAGCCGTTTTAGAGAAGAAGAATTTTTAAGAATTTCTTCATATCTGTATAGTGCAAATAGCTCCCATTCACCAGAGCCATGTTTCTTGACGAATCAAAATTTCGCGAACAACTTTTGAAAAGGATCACCCAAGGAACACTCTTGTGAAATTATTTCAAAATCTGACCAGCGGTTTCAGAGAAGAAGAATTTTTAAGAATTTCTTCATGGCAGTATAGTGCAAGTAGCTCCCAGTCACCAGAGCCATGTTTCTTGATGGATAAAAATTTCGCGAACAAATTTTGAAAAGGGTCACCCAAGGAACATCTCCGTGAAATTATTTCAAATTTGACCAGCCGTTTCAGAGAAGAAGAATTTTTAAGAATTTCTTCATTTCCATAATTATAGTGCAAGTAGCCCCCATTCACCAGAGCCATGTTTCTTGACGGATCAAAATTTCGCGAACAACTTTTGAAAAGGGTCACCCAAGAAATATCTCTGTGAAATTATTTTAAAATCTGACCATCGGTTTCAGAGAAGAAGAATTTTTAAGAATTTCTTCATGGCAGTATAGTGCAAGTAGCCCCCATTCACCATAGCCATGTTTTTCGACATATCAAAATTTTGTGAACAGTTTTGAAAAGGGTCACCCAAGGAACATTCCTGTGAAATTATTTCAAAATCTGACCAGCGGTTTTAGAGGAGAAGATTTTTAAAGAATTTCTTAGAAAATTCCATTTTGTTGCCATGGCAACCAGTTTTTGATGGAATCAAATTTTGTGAACAAAGAGGACCTCCCAAGGAACATTTCTGCCAAGTTTGGTCAAAATTGGCCCAGTGGTTTAGGAGGAGATGATGTTTAAAGAATTGTTGACGACGAACGACGGACACCGGGTGGTCCTAAAAGCTCCCCTTGAGCACGTTGTGCTCAGATGAGCTAAAAAAAAGGGGCATAAATGTGTCAAAAATACTTTGGTGGTTACCTGACCTTCCCATATAGGATCCCCTTCGATAGTTACTGACTTGTCCAAGTTTGAAGCAAATGTTTTCATTAATAAAAGATTATGAAATGTAAGAGTTTTTGAATGCCGCCGGAAATGTAAGAGTTTTTGAATGCCGCCGCAAACAACGACATTAGGGCTACGACAATACCTCAACGTTTTCTTTGAAAACAGCGGAGCTAAAAACTGACGAAAATAGCATTAAACACCTAACAAACAAATCTTTTATTTCAACAAAACCAATGTCATTTGAAAACACAAATATCATCCATGCAGTAGCTGTTTTTCGCTCCTCTATATTCCCTTATAATCTAACCCTTTACCTAAACAATCCCATGTTTTTATGATCCCGAGGTTGAAGGATCTTGAAAATATTTAAGGAAAAGAAAATATTGCTGGTTACCAGCGTTCTCTCCTTTTCTCACTATGTTTTCTACTCTTTCAAATACAAATCCCATTATTTGGGCCAAATTTGATATGTTGTCTGCAAGTGCTTTTCATTTGGATACATCTTAAACTGTTTATCATCTGGTAAAGAGTTTAGCATGGTAGACCAGCATTTTTTTTTTCTTTTCTAACAATGTTCTCTACACTTTTCAAAGAGAAGTCCAATTGTACAACATAGAGCTAAAAATTAATCATTTATCACACAATCCCATGTTTTAATGACCTTGAGAAAATGCTTGTTTGTGTGTTTGTTGTTTAACACTGCTTTCAATATTATTTTGATTATATTGCAGTAGACAGTGAACCTATCCATGCTTTCCTGAGGTTTCTTTTACCCAAGGTTTATTCTTTCAAAGCTTCTGGTTGCTTTCCTAATAACCATTGTAAATCAGTATTTCAGATAGAGGGAGCGATTTTGATTTCAAAATTAAAAATGTTAGTTATTCTGCATTAAATCCTATGTTATGGGTGCTCATTAGAATCGTCTCATCAAGATTATTCCAATGAATACCCAATGAAAGAGAAATAATGGATTTAGAATATCATCACTCCCTCTTATCTGGAGCTCTGAATTTTTTAAACAATGGTCAGCAATGAGAGAGGAATGAATCCTATCGCAATGACGAATTTGTCTCATCTTTCAAAAGCATTGTGGGAAAAGGAGAAAATGCTGATAACTAGCATTTTCTCCTTCTCCATCAACATAAATTCCATCATCTAAGCCACATTTACTTTGTCATCTGCAAATTTTGTTCTCATGAAAGGTTAAAGTCAATCTGTGTATTGAAGGGAATAGCCAGTGTAAAATAAAGAAACATTCAGTGTAGGAAAAGCAACTTTTGCTTTAACACTTTACTAAACAATCCAAAGTTTAAATGACCCTGAGGTAGAGGCCTCTCAAAGCACTGTAGGACAAGGAAAGAATGCTGGTGACCAGCACTTTCTCCTTTACCCACAATGTTTTCAGCCCTTCTTTTCAAGCAATGTTTTCAGCCCTTTCAAAGACAAATCTCGTCATATGAACCACTGTTGATTTCTTTCATACTAATTCTTTCAAATTGGACAAGTCTGAAGTTGTGTTGTTTGGTAAAGGATTTAATCAAAAAATAAAGCACTTCATTTTTCACAGTACATGTATTCTTATTCATAACTTTACAGGCTTACGTAATTCACATCATTTGATAATATACCAGGGTTTTGCAGTACAGTATGTTTTCTCCCGAGTAAACATGGTAGTACATGTGTTCTTAATAACTTAGGTTCTGCTGTTCTGTGCAATGTGTTCTCCTTAACCCTTAGTGCGCCGAAAAAAACCTGCCAGACATTTTCATCCTAGAAATACAACCCAAATAATGGAAATTTCATGATTGCGTCCGTCTACAGTGATTCAGCAAAGTGGACAGTGTAGATCGAAGATCAGGCTGCATGTTTTGTGCAGCCTGATCTTGACCTACACCGGCCGCAAATGCAACTATAGTCGTGAAAGGTGCTTTAAGGGTTAATAACTGGGGGTTCTGCTGTACATCCGTTCTCCTTAATAACTCATTTGTTGTTTACTAAATGAAATCAAGTATAATATAAAATTCAGGTATATTGTAGTACTGTTGGACCTAAAACATTGCCCAATGTTCTTCAAAAACCTAAGTTTGGATGAAAAACCTTACTGATCTGTTATTGTAAGACAACCCCTTTTGATGAATAACCCTTTAGCACACAATACCCATGTTTTAATAACATTAGGAAACGGGACAAACTGTGGAAAAAGGAGAAATTGTTGGTACCAAGCATTTTTCTTTTCTACACTTTGGAAGACAAAATGCCACCTTTCACATCACTTTGAATTTGTTCCAAGGAGCTGCTTTCAAATTGGATGTGTCTAAACTTTTGTTGTCTACTAAAGAGTTAATTGGCTGGTTTTGTTCCTGTGATATCATCAGTGTAGCTAGACATAGGTTGTCAGTCTAGAGAAAACACTGCTTTTCCAATAATGTTAAGGAAAACTGTCCACTGTAGATATGTGAGTAGTATTAGTTGCTGAAACTGTACTCTTTACACTGGTATATAATGTACTTTATCCACCGTTTCAACTTTCAAAAATCACCTCAGCTTTGCCTTCCATATTCTGTCTGTGTTGCTCTAGTTCTGTACTTTACCTAAAATTAAAACAGAAATAGAGGTAAGGAACAATGCCCACATCCCCAAGTAGGTCAAAGTTATTTGATTTAGCCAATTGTTCTCAAAGAATTATGAATTTTGAAGATAAATAAATTTATTTATGTGAAAATTATTTTATTCCTTTACTTTTAAGCTGACGCACCATACACCAAACATATAACCAGATAAGACTGTTCACCTAGCACGGTGTGGTCAATACTTTAGGAAATATATAGGCATGTTCATGGTAATTCTTTAAAAAAAAAACGCTAATTTTGGTGTCAGCTATGTGATGATCATTCAACTCTCATTTTGGGATCACGGTCAAATGTTTTCAGACATGCCCTGACCTAACAGTCTTTTATCAAAAGTAACAACTTACTACCATACAGGTATTACTTGTTAAGCCCCTGAAGGAGATCTTTTTTGGAAAAGGTAGTATTTACATGACCAAGAAATTATTCTTTATCTAAATAACAGAATTCTAGACTGGTCATATTTAAAAGCAATAGCAAACGACATATTTAAGGTGGATCAAATGATGACATTTGTCTCTAAAAGGGTAGAAAATATTGTAAGAAAAGACAAAAATACTGTTTATCAGCGTATTTTAAAAGACAGCATTACTTTCAAATGTTTCTCAGCTGTGTCCTGTTTTCTCATAGATAAAAACCAAAGAGCCTGTATGGTAATAAGTAGAGCCCTTTACCCAACTAATATGCTAACACAATATCTAATGTTTATTTTATACACTCCAGACATCAGACAAGACTGTTCACCTAGCACGGTGTGGCCAATATAGGAAGGAGCAGTTTCTCTAGGCATGTCCATGGCCATTTTCTTACCTGCTCAATACAATATGGGTGTCAGCATGTCAATGGCCATTTTGAAGTCACTTTGGGTTAAGACTGCAATGCTTTCAGACATGCCTTGGCCTGACAGTCTTATTATGAGAGACAGGGAGCAGTTTTAGAAAATAAATATTTGGGACGAGGTTTTGAATCAGACTTGGCAGGGATCCTATAGTTCTCTATAGATAATCCCCACACCAGGGTTGCAACACACTCCATGTCAGTACCATCTTAACCTACAAAATACTTTGTAACAGAAAAGACTTGAGGCCCTATATCCTTTTCCGTACATTGCCCATATCGGGTACATTTTTGCAGACCGGTACCTAGGGTTCTCAATGTGGTGATAGCACTGCTCACAAAACCTCTGCAGAAGTATAATATAAGCTGGAAAAAAACATGTACAAACAAAAAACATTTTGAATTTGGAGAATTACAATTTTGAATTTTGAGAATTATTAGAATTTCTGATGCATAGATTTTCTGGTATGTATTATCTCATTCATTTTGACATAGCATAGCATGAACAGACAACAGTCCAGATGCAATATGAACAGTGATGTAAGACATTCACAGTGTTGACTTGAGGTGTACAAAGTTTGATTTGCTTACAAAAACATAAATTCTTTACCGAACTCTTTCATCGAGGAAACTCCTAAAATAACTATTAGTCTAGCGACTTCAGCTGTTAATAGTTAATAGGGAACTTTAATTCTATGATATATATTACACAACCTAAGACTCTAGATATTTTGCCAGCAACCTGACTAATCATATGTCGAGTTTTTACCTGACCCCATAATAAACATTTGACCTTGGTGCTTACAAAATGGTTGAAAAATAGTATTGCCAGCAACCCGATTTTAAAAATTTTCCTCTTCTTGCTGTAAAATCCTGTCCCTTATGTATATAAGATATTTAAGTGATCTCTTTTTTGATCACATGTTACATCCAAAATGAAAACATTTCTAAATACAGTGAAAATTTTGTCTCCCGTTTAAGTAAGACTTGCCTTTGTACAGGTATTTAATGATGGTAGGCCTACAGAGTTTTAATAAAGTGACTGAATAAAACTTGATGTCTTCCTACTTGATGTATGTTTGATGTATTGTATATGGTAATGGTATTTCTAGCAATCTAATAGTTGAAACTTCCATTTGTTCTATAAAGCCCCTGTCCCTGGTCACAATGCAAGTACCGTTAATGGAAATTCCCAATGTCAGTCGGCTGATCACCACCTACCAGTGTTTCATTTACCTGGGCATCCTGCGATAATCTTGCATAAAATTCGCAGATGATGCATGATACTGAAAGATGTGTACCCCCGGGCGCATAAGTTTCTCAGGAAATGAGTCCCGTTATCAAAAACAAGAAACAAAAAATATCGCTGAAAAAAGATGGACGGCGTAAATTTGCCCACAAATAGGCAGCGGCCCTTAGAATAAACATGGATACATTTTTGACCAATCACAAATTTCTGTTTATTCATTTTTTATCAGTACCAAAAAATGGTTCAAACACCAGCACATTCATCTACACTGAAAAACTCATGTTCCATGTTTTATCACACTTACACTGGTGACTGTTTGCTATAATCAGCATTGGCAGTCTATACAACGGTATCACGCTGGTTAGTAAAAAACGGAAGTAGAAATTACGAAGTTGGCCACCCCTTCTTAACTCTAACAGTGTAGTCTAGTCAGGTTTAACAGGTAGGTCAAACAATAAAACTCAAAACACTAGAATTAGTTGTCTAATTTATGTTATTGCATGTATAATCAAGTCCCTATTTCAAATTTTCATAGAGATTGTAATAGCATGGTAAAATAAGGCTACGGGACACAAAGTGTTTAGAGGAATCATAAAATTTCTAGTTAGTGAGTCCCAGGACTCACAGTTACAAATTTGTAAGGAAAAAAATCACTGCCTACCAATACTATTTTAATGTAAGATGTTTTAAACATGAAAACTTTTAATCTAGTGCTTTGATTGATATTAAACCTAGCAATTTAAATATTTATTATGTTAAAGATGGGTTTTTTTGTGAACCTGAACCCAATGCTGACCACAGTCGTCACTGTATGCGAAGATGACTATTACACCTTGCAGTTTACACATACATGTAATTTACATGAAAGAACTTTTTACTGGATATTTAATGTTTATTTTACCTGTTTACAATTAAAGTATTGCCAGCAACCTGATAGTTGAAACTTCCATTTATTGGCTATAACCCCTGTCCCTGGTCAGAATGTATATAATGGAAATTCCTACCATCAGTTTGCTGAGCCTCACTTGTTTGTGTCAACTTCATATGGGTAAAACATTTTTAACCAAACTTGTCACTTTATGCCAAGATACATATTTAACCCAACTGTTTACAGTAATTCAAAGAAGACCTGAACCCAATTTTGACCACAGTCATCACTTTATGCAAATATGACTATTAATAAACCTAACAGTTTACACATAGTTCAAAGAAGGTTTTGTCAGATGCTAGATTTTGCAGTCTATATTTAGTCTTGAGTTAGAAGCTTACATGGAAGAACTTTTTACTGGATATTTAATGTATATTTCACCTGTTTACAATTAAAGTATTGCCAGCAACCTGATAGTTGAAACTTCCATTTATGGGCTATAACCCCTGTCCCTGGTCAGAATGTTTATAATGGAAATTCCTACCATCAGTTTGCTGAGCCTCACTTGTTTGTGTTAATTCTATTATTATGGGTACAAAAAATTTTAAGTCAACAAGGAAGAACCTTTAGTGTGTAATTTAAAATACCTGTACAAAAGGTAGAAATTACGGCAATCATTCTCTTTTAAGTATAAATACTTCTTCACTATGAAAAAGTGTAGTTTTCCATTTTCTAATAATTTTTTTGAACACTTTCCCAAACAAAAAAATTTTAGACTTGTTCAAAAATCACACTTGCAAAAATACCAAGAAGATATAATGTCAAAACTAAAACCTAGCAAAACTTTGTACAGCCAAGATGAGTATGAATGTCTTGCACCTAGAGTTCTTACTATTGTGTCGGTACGGTCAAGATGAAGTGCATTGCAGACTGGGAATTTATGTACAAAATAATGAAATAATAAATACACTAAAACCATCTTTATCTCTACTGATAAAGGTTCTATGAGCCAAAGCAATTTGAATTTAGAAAAATTTATCAATAGTACTTCTTTAAACTGATTGACAACTTTGACCTACCTCAAGTCTGTAATCATGCCAAAGTTTCCTTAAATAAGCAAGCTTCTTTGCTCCCTGAAAGAGATTTAAAAGAAAGATAAAATACACTGGAAATGAAGTTCTACATGTACATGATTTAATAAAGTTCAACATCTACTGTACATGAAGTACCACAATGAATGAATGAATGAATGAATGAATGGACAGATGGATGGATGGACAAACAAACAAAATTAATGAATAAATCAATGAATAGTGTTTCATTGTGTGTTGGCAGCTAGGGTCTTTTGAACTGATTGAATGATTGATTAATTACAATCATATTGCTATGCATAACAGCACCTCACATATTCATGTAAGTCCTGGGTTTCACCAGTACATAATTATGTATTCGGCTAGAGCTCTGAGATATCTTGTTCCAGGACGCTCCCATAAACAACTCGGTGCTTCAAGTGAGGTTCAAACCTGGGGCCTCCAGGTTATGAAATCTACTCTTTTACCAAATGAATCACACAGGACCCTCACCTTTGAAAAAGAAATTTTATATAAAAGGACCAAAACTTTGGGAATAAATTAAGTTTGTAAAGGGGGATATGCAATTTTGCTAAACTTTTGAAACTCAAAATTCTAATTTGTTTCTATTCTTCTATACTATAACTTGTTACCAAACAATCCTATGTTTTAACCCTGAAAAAGATTACTTTAAAAACATTGTGGTAAAAGGAGAAAATAGTGGTAACCAGCCTAATTATTCTCCTTTTCCTACTGTGTTTTCTACCATTTCAGAGACAAATTCCTTCAACTGAGTAATATTTTAATTGTTCTTTACAAATGGATCAATACAGAAGATTCTAAACTGTTGTATTCTGATTTTGATAAAAGAGTGCAGTACATGTATACATGTACATGACAAAAGCCTTACCAATGGATTACTTTTGTCTTTAAATCTTTGCCAAATGACAAAATTTTATGCTTGTCCAAACAGAGAGCATTTGGAGATGTTAAATGTTACACAAATGACAGAATTTGCTTTTGATGGGGTAGTAATATTGTAGTAGAAGGAGAAAATTCTGGTTACCATCATTTTTCTTCTTTTCCCACAATGTTTTCAAAGGCCTTCTTCATCACGGTCATTAACACTTGGGATTAACACTTGGGATTGTTAGGTAAAGGGTTTGCTTTGAGAGCTGTATGGAGCACATGTATATCAGGACCTTCAAACTGTTTTGCAATTTTACTGTCCATCTAAAGAAAATTATTTTTTTGACAAATAAAAATATACATATCTCCCCTTTGACACCATACCAAATATATAATGATAAAAATACAAAACAACAGAAAAGAGCTCGGTATTAAAAAAACAAACAGAATGAAGAGTGAAATAGGATCAAAACACTTCCATTTATCCTTTAAGTGCAATAAGCAACAAGGGATAGAAGCAACAAGGGAAGAAAGCTTTTGAAAATATTGTGGGAAAGGTAAGCAGCATTTTCTCCATTTCTCGCAACATTTTCTATCCTTTCAGAGGCAAACTTCATCTTTTGAGCCACGTTTGATTTGTCTTCTGCAAATGCTTTCAATTTGGATGTATATTCAACAAAATTTGTCGTTTGGTAAAGAGTAAACACCAGAGACACTGTCTGCATAACTTTATAAACCCTTTACCGAAGGATTCTGTTTAAATGTTTGAGGAAGAACTGTTTGTAAAAACCTTTTTGGAAAAGGGGAAATCAGTTATCTGCATTTTCTCCTTTTCCCACAATAATTTCTTCTCTGTATCTGACAAAAGTCCCATCCTCTGTGCCACATTTAACTTGTCCTCAGCAAATGCTTTTGATTTTGACCAGTCTACAATTTGTCCTTTTGTAAAGAGTTATCCCTTTACCAAAGGATCTCTTGTTCTTACATCCCTGAGAAAAAGGTGTTTTGACAACCTTTGGGGAACAGAAGAAAATAGTAACCAGCTGTTCCTCTTTTTTTGCCACAATGTTTTCTCTTAAGTATAAAACACAAACCTCATTATTTGAGAAATGTTTTATCTGTCTGCAAATGCTTTCAAAATTTTGGACAAGTCTAAAACTTTTTTTGTCTGGTAGAAATTTAAACAAGTTTAAGGGACTGCAACTTCCAGATGAAATATTTATAGGTTTTCTGTGCTTTGGAAAATATTGTGACATTATTATGGCTCATTTTCCCTATATATTCAATCTACATTGATGTCTGTAATGCCTATTTTACGAGAATATTTTCAAAGATATCTACTGTAATTTTGTTTCTGGAGGTTGCTAAATAAATAGATATTTTTAATTAATCTTTTTCCAACCAACAAAATATTAGACTTGTCCCAATTGAAAGCTTTCCCAGACATCAAAATAAATGTTGATTGAAACATGAAATTTATTTGTGAAAGGGTTGAAAACATTGCAGAATACGATGTTGAAATATAATGTTTTCAATCGGCTTCTTTTTCAGGGTCAATAAAACTTGCAAATGCGTGATAAAGGGTTAAAAGATCATCCAGATATTTCATTTTCATTTTATTGTGTTGAGAGGATATAGATCTGGGAAAAAAGTGTAGTGTAGATCCAAGATCAGATTGGATATTTTGTGTAGTCTGATCTTAATACACCTGATGTGTTCAACTCACCATCTAGATGCACTGCTGACTTGTTGCTTGGTCTGAAAACTGCTGAGAACAAGTTGTCTGTCATCTTTGCCAAGCTTTACCACTTTGAAGCCCATGGTATCCAGGTGCATAGACAGGAATGTAGTGCAGGTGAAGTCCAATTCATTCTGAATTTCCAGTTCTCTTTTTGTTCTTTCTCTTTCATTGTGTTTCCTGTAGCAAAATAGATGTAAGCACCTTAATTCTTTACCCAATGACAAAATTTTGGACTCGATCAAATTGAATGTGTATGCAGATGACAAATTTAATGTAGCTCAAAGGATGACTTCTCTCTTTGATATGGTAGAAAATATTGTGGAAAAAGGAGACAATGACCATTACCAGCATTTTCTCCTTTTCCAAAATGTTTTCAAAAGCCTTCTCTTTTAGGGTCAATAAAAAGTGTTATTGTTTGGTAATGGGTTAGAGAGCCCAACACAACTTTGTCAGTCTTTAGGACAATGTAACTCAAGATCAAATTGCATTTTACAGGGGTTCCAGGTCTCCACCTGGCTATGTGCCTAGTATCTCAAATTTAAAACAATAAAAAAAAAAGAAAACCTCTATATTTTTTGTTGAGGAGGATGGTTTGTTGTGAGGAAATTATTCTGAGATAGGTTCATTCTGTAACTTTGTTTTCCTGTTTTTCAAATATATGGTTGTTTCATTTCAATATGACTATTCTTGATTAACCCTTTACCACACAATCCTGAGTTTTAACAACCCTAAGAAAGAGGCCTTTTGAAAACATTGTGGGAAAAGGCGAAAATACTGGTAACCAGCATTTTCTCCTTTTCCCCACAAAATTTTCTGTCCTTTTACAGACAAATCTCACCATATGAGCCAACTCTATTTTGTCGTCTACAATTTCTTTCAATTTGGACAAGTGAAAAAAGGTTGTCACATGGTAATGGGTTAACTCTTTACCAAATTTAAACTGGTCAAAATTGAAAGCACTTACAGACAACAAATTCAATATTTCTCAAATAGTGTGATTTGTCTGTGAAAGGATAGAAAACATTGTAGAAAAAGGAGAAAATGCCAGTTACCAGCATTCATTTTTAAAGGCTTTCTTCCTGAGGTTGTTAAACTCAGGGTGACTTGGTATAGGGTTAATAGACAGTCTAGACTATCACGTTTTGAAATTTGTGAAAAAAAAAATAGCAGTTTAAGTCTAGGATCAGACTGCATATTCTGTACAGCCTGATTTTAACTCTATCTGTATTGAACTTACCATCTAGATGCAATGCCAACTTGTGTTCTCATAACTGCTGTGGGCAAAGCGGCTGTCATCTCTTCCAAGTAATACAGCTTCAAAGCCATGGTATCTTGAATTGGAAAAAAAAAAACAATTGAAAAGGAGGTGGGGGTGAATGGCTAGTTGCAATGAATGAATGAATGTTGTTTTATGTCGGAACAACAGCTCAGGGCATTAAGCATGCATGTATGTATTAAAAGATAATGAAGTGTAATTTTTGTGCTTAAAAAGATTTGAACATAATGATAATAGTAAAAAGTGTTAAATAAAGAAGAACAATGGGTAATCTTGACATGCATTAAAAACATTATATTGAGTGACAGGGCAATCCCTAACTACTAAAAATGCAATTTGTGCCTAAAAAGATTTGAACGTAATGATAATAGTAAAAAGTGTTAGATTTAGAAAGAATATGTGTAATCTGGATATGCATAAGGCATTATTGAGTGACAAGGCCATCCCTATCAACTCAAAAAGTTTCAAATGAAAAAGTTAAGATTGTGAATCTTAGCCGTAAATGATATTGTGGAGTGGCTGGGCAATCCTGCCTACTCAAAGGTTTGAAATGAAAAGTTAAGATTGTGAATAGTAGCTACTCAAATGGGATCAAAACAAGTCCCATTAAAGAGGTCCCATCTCCAATGAGATAAGATGTGGCTAGTTGTAGGGTAGGAAAAAAATTTTCCAGAAAAGTTCATGTGTAACTTCATTCTCCCTTTTATTTTTACACTTCAGATTTCTACATTTTTGGTTATTTCATCTCAATATGACCATTCTTGATAATTTGCATTTCCATGGTAAGTAAAATTCAAACTCTTGTAACTCACAATTCTATTTTTCTTGCTTAAACCTGTGTCTGCAGGTGAAAATGACTGGTTGCTGTAGAAAGCTGACTGTATACATTTTCAACATGCCTGGATTTTATTTTTGGACTGTGAATTCAGCTTTTTTCCTTTTTTTATGAAGGGTAAAGTAGCTTTTAGTTCCTTTTATCAGTTTTTCTTCTAATTACATACTAGGTTTTGAAATTTTAGACTGGTGCAAATTAAAAGCAAATAAAAATTCAATTTTTTCAATTTTTCATTTTTTTTACTTTGATATGAATAAGCTTGATTTCTTGACTTATTCATCAGAATCAAAACTTAAACCTACAATTCTAAAGTCTTTCTTGCTCATTTAATGGAGATGGAAAATGCTAGCTTCTGATACTTACTGCAATATTTTGCCAGGGACAGGGGGTATCAGAAACACACATATTCCAACTGAAATCCCAAAATCAAAAATAGGAAACAAGTACTTTTTTGAATACAAACATCTTTGCTTATAAATCATTCAAGTAAACTCCAAAGATGTGAATATTTTTTTAACCTAGAGAAAAACAATTTGTTTGAATAGAAAATGAAAATTTAGGTTTACTGCTACAGTAAGTTTATTATGTTCCTAGCTAAACTCTTTACCGAATGTCCAAACTTGTCCAAATTGAAAGCATATGTAGACAGTAAAAAATATGTTGCTCATATTGTTAAATTAGTCCTTGACAAGCACATAAAAAAGTGCATATTTAGAAAATTCCTCTTCATGATTTCCAGGCAATTTCCAAAAATTCTGGTTATATTAGATTAAACAGAGTTCAACCATCTTTATTACCGCTCTTCATATACTGCCCTGATGAAATATTACCATGTGTAACATTTTTAGGAATAAAAAATGTTCATAACCAGCCTAGCTAAAAATGAAAATTGTGCCTAACAAAAGTAAGTAACAAATCCATGTTCTGGAATTCGTTTGGTACAGGTTTAAGGAAAAGAAATCTGCTTTGAAAGAATTTTCTGTCCAGTCTGTCCCCACTGTCAAGAGTTTACATCAGAGTCTATGTGTGTAAATATGTCATATTTTATGTGGAACGCTGTTAGTCAAGATAAATTGGGAGACAGCTCTGTTTCATGATGTGTGTTTTTACCATTTCAATAATTTGTTTGATCTACTATGACCATTACTCCATCAAATGCTTCCCACAAATCTTCATGGGATGAATGGGAAAATGCTAACCCTGAGATACTCATTACATAGTTGATCTTGAAAAACATGCAAAGATGCAATTTAGAGGATATTTATTGAAAAAGTGCTTTGAACTATGCTTTTATGTGAATGTTATAGACACATTGGAATGTGTGCACTGGGGTCATCCAGAGAAATTAACAAATGTTCCTTGGATTAGCAAATGTTCCAAAGCTTTCAAATATTCTAGAAAGCAAGACAAGTGTCACTATCCTTACATTTGAACTTTGAAATAATCAAGTAACACTTAAAAATTGTGATGCCTTTTTTGTTCTAACTGACACCTTGATACAGGACAGGAAATACAATATCTGACAAGTTTCCTCAAACAGTTAGGCCTATATAAACTTGGACTTGAATGGCAAATTGATGAAAGTATTATTAGTACCGTAAAAGTGTCATTGGGTTGATCTTGACAAGTTCCTTTTGTATACTTTAGTGTAAATAATTAGCAACTTGGTAAAGAGTCTGAGTGTTTATTCCAGAAATGCAGGCATTCCTCCAATATGCATATACATCTAATTCTGGGGGTTCCTTTGTGTTCATTGCGGTTCAACCCTATTTCTCTACATAAAATAAACAAGAGCTAAAAAAATCAGACTCGTTGCAGATACTTAAGACATGAAAAAAAAAAAAAATAAATAAATAAATAAAAGTGTAAGACCAAGCTTTACTTTGTGTCAAAGTATGTGAAATAGTTTTATCAATTATGTACATTTTTGTGAAATGGTCAGCTAGCATGGAGACAACAATTATTCAAATAAATGAAGGATACCCTTATGCAAATGATGGTAATTTTCTGATTTGACCATAACATATAAATGTCAGTACTCTGCTGAGGTAATTTAACCAGCTTCTAAAGCATTTATGATCTGAACTACTGTAATTTTAAGCAAGATATTTTGTCTTACTGTTTTATTTGACAAATAGTACATGTATTAAAAACATCATATAGATCTAAATAATTTGTTGTTGTCTCTTCTTTTTCTTATCTCAAATGACCATTATGCAAATACATGTACTTTGTTTGTAAAGCTGCTAAATTGAAGCAGTAAAAATGTCACAAGTTGCAACAGCTGTAGTATCTAATATGATCCGATACATTGAAAAGTTTGCTATGAAGGTTTTCATTTTGTGGTTGGTCTCAGTATTCAAAAGTATTTCAACAGCTGATTTGCATGCCTTTCTTAGCTAAAATTGGACAATGTCAATATGTTTATCAATAGAGTCAGCGGATGAATCTTTAAAAGCACCAAGTCTTAGATTTTCCTCAATATCTGTTTGATATTGATTCCCCAGATAAACAAATCTGTTAACAGAAAACATCTTTGAGATGTTTTTAAACCAACAGGGATTACATTCACACAGAAAAAAATGACTTTATTTCTTAATATTAAATACACAATACAACCTATCACAGAATAAAATCCTCTTTACTACAAAGGTAAGCCACTTCTCAAATCTTCCTAACATAAAAAACAAAAGCAAGTGAATATCTATCTGTTTTTGCTTGTGGATATAAGATCCTTAACCTACAACACAGTGCTAGACTTTGAGGCATACCTAAATGTAGATTGTGATCTGAAGTCTTTAGTGAGTGGAAAAAGAATAGGATCGACTCTTCTATCAGCGCTGGATTTAATTTTAAACTTAAAATTGCCCCAAAGCTGTTTTACAGTCAATGATCCTATTAACCCTTTCCCAAACAAGCCCTGGTTTTCACGTGTCTGCAGTACAAGTCTTTTGAAAACACTGTGGGACAAGGAGAAATTGCTCGTAATGAGCAATTTCTCCTTTTCCCACAGTGTTTTCTACCCTTTTTGATAACTTTCTGCCATTTTCATCAAATTTAAAATTGTCGTCTGCAAACTCTTTCAATTTGGACCAGTCCAAAGTATGTCGTCTGGTAAAGGGTTAAACTGTGCACTTGGCTGCAAGGTATGCATTCATAGACAGTCAGATCACAAATCATCATAGACGAATCATACTTGAATGAATAAATGTGTTACATGCCTGTATTAAAAGATGATAAAGTTGAAAGTCTATGCTTAAAGCTTGTGGATATAAGATCCTTAACCTACAACACAGTGCTAGACTTTGAGGCATACCTAAATGTAGATTGTGATCTGAAGTCTTTAGTGAGTGGAAAAAGAATGGGATCCACTTTTCTATCAGCACTGGATTTAATTTTAAACTTAAAATTGCCCCAAAGCTGTTTTACAGTCAATGATCCTTTTAAACTTGGCACTTGGCTGCAAGGGATGCATTCATAGACAGTTAGATCACGAATCATACTTGAATGAATGAATGAATGAATATGTTACATGCCTGTATTAAAAGATGATAAAGTTGAAAGTCTATGCTTAAAGTGATTTAAAAAAAAAAATGATGAGTTTGTGGTAAAAAGTGTTCAAATAAAGATGGATTGTGTGTAAAAGATGATAAAGTGGAAAATCTGTACTTAAAGTGATAAAAACAAAAGGACGAATTGCTAGTACAAAGTGTTCAAATGAAAAAGGATTTTGTGTAATCTTGATATGCATAAAAGACATTGAGTGGCTGGGCAGTGACTCTGCCTACTGAAAAAGACTGACCGTAAATTACTGATTTGAACAAAGAAAATTAAAAAAAAAAAAAAGCAAAAATTATACATATGCATAAATATAATAAATACACAGATAAATGTTCCTTTAAGTTCTACATATTCATTAGATAAAACCTTTCAAGTGCCAAACCAACCATGTGGACATGCAACAGAGACAATAAAAAATATGATTATATTGTAAGGCTGAATTTTGCAAGACAAGTCTATACATAGTAGGCAGTATAGATCTAAGAGCAGGCTAGATTGTGCTGTCTGATCTTGATCTGCACTGTCCTGGAAAAATCTGTTGTTGGGATAGGCACTTTACAAAGTTTACAGGTTAAGATCCTTCTCATTATACATTGCATGAACTTTATATAGATTTACACACACAAAAAAGTTTTTTGTGGTCTTAACTCTTTACAAAACACTGCCGAGTTTTAAAAAAACCTATTTTTTTAACACTGTGGGTAAAGGGAAAAAATGATGGTAACCAATAGTTTCTCCTTTTCCCTCAATGTTTTCCACAATTTCAAGGGCAATCCTGTCTTTTGTGCTGTATTGGATCAACCTTTACAAGTCTAAAATTTTGTAGTTTGGTAAAGAGTTAAGTCTTTTATGAGTGGAATAAAAAAAAAATAGATATTAACTATGGCAGTGAAAAGGTTAGATAAATGCATTCACATATCTTTTGAAAATGGTCATTTCAATTGATGCAATTATTTTTTCAGTTATATTTACTTGAGTTTTGACAAAAAAGCCCAGAGAGGGTATCTTTGCAAATGAAACACAGTACTGAGCTGCTGCCCCTGAATAGACCGACAAACCTTTCTGGCTTGCCTTGATCCGTCATTGGTGACAGTTTATCTCTATTATTTTTGTTTGTTCATGATTTTAAAACTTTGATAAAAGATATTGGTAAAAAATTTGATAAAACATATTGGTAAGACATTTTGGTAAAACATTTTGGTAAAAAGACACAAATCTTTCCTGGATCCCACCCAGTAATCAACTCTGTATACATATACCTTTCTGTGTTTTCCTGGATACTAACCAGTCCAATGCAAGGATAACCTTCCTGAGCAAAGAATAATAAAAATGATTTTGTTTCATAAGTGCTATATTTTTCAAAAAATTTGCCAAAGAAATTAGTTAACTTTGTTCAAGCCATTTTCAGAATTTACATGAACAGATTTATCTTTATAGTCGAACTTTTATTCAATTTCTGCTTTATTTAGAATCAGTCTTATCTAGTTTGGATTTAAGATCCTTGACATGTAATATTGTATGAGACAATGACTAATTTACTTCTGGATTTAAGATCCTTATCATCAAAACATTGCTTGAGATAATGAAATATTTTTTACTTTTGGATTTAAGATCCTTAACATCAAACATTGCATGAGATAAAAGATTGTCTTTTTTTACCTTTGGATTTAAGATCCTTAACATCAAACATTGCATGAGATAATTAATAATTTCCTTTTTTCTTTTGGATCTATGATCCTTAATCCTTTCCCAAACAAGCCCTGGTTTTCAGGTGTCTGCAGTACAAGTCTTTTGAAAACACTGTGGGAAAAGG
Source organism: Tridacna gigas (assembly GCA_945859785.2). Classification (NCBI taxonomy): domain Eukaryota; kingdom Metazoa; phylum Mollusca; class Bivalvia; order Cardiida; family Cardiidae; genus Tridacna; species Tridacna gigas. Next base: position 47,593,059 of record OX244033.2, read on the forward strand.
AGAAATTGCTTGTAACGAGCAATTTCTCCTTTTCCCACAGTGTTTTCTACCCTTTTTGAGACCTTTCTGACATTTTTATCAAATTTAAAATTGTCGTCTGCAAACTCTTTGAATTTGGACCAGTCCAAAATTTGTCGTTTGGGAAAGGGTTAACATCATAACAGTTGCCTAGGACCTGGTTTAAGAATAGATGCAGAGTTCATTTCAGACCAAATTCTTGTGTAAAAATTTCAAAACAATGCAAAAACATAATCAAGTATTGGCTTGGTGGGCCTTAACAAAAATAGCAATCTGGTGCAGTAATAATTACTGGCCACTGGCCAGTTGATCTCCAGTTTCTCCCAAATTAAATTTTAGCAGTATTTAGTTGTTAATAAATGATTATGGATTACTAATTTGTACGTGAATTTTTTCCATTGAACCGTATTGAAAAATCTTTAATTTTCATTCCAACAGCTTTTCCATGTCCTGGTCAGTTTATCATTTACTTCAATAAGGTTGGACCATACAAAAATTAGGGGCCAAGGGCCCACCTCAGCCAAAAACCAAAAGGAACCCTGCAAGTAACTCTTTACCAAACAACAATTTCGGATCTGTCCAAAGCGGAAACATTTGCAGATTAACATATTTCATGTGGCTCAAATGGTGCAAATTGTCTTTGTAGGTAGGAAAACGTTGTGGGAAAAGAAGAATATAGTGCTTCTCTTTTTCTCACAATGTTTTTAAAGGCCTTTTCCCTCAAAGTCATAAAAATACTGGATGATTTGGTAAAGGGCTAAAGTAGGCAATAGAATTTTTTTTTATACAACTTTATTTCTATTTTCTACATAATATACAAACATTATTTTCAATATCATATTATAGTTGTTTACATTCAGAACAGTATACAAAGAATACTAAATAGACATTTTAATGACAGAACAGAAAAACAGAATTAAGTAAAAAGAAATTGCGTCCATTTTCATTTGATTTATAAAAAAAAAAAAATTATATAGGATTTAAGATCCTCAACATCAAATAAGTTATGATGACAATACCTAAGTGGCTATTACAGATCCCTTTGGTTTACAAACCCTCAAACATGTTTAAGTTAAATGTATGTCTGATAGACACACATCATGTAATGATACTTCAATATGTATCACACCTACCAATTTGACAGACATGGTGCTGAATTAAAGGATTCATCCTTTGTAAATATTTATGCCATTCTGTACCTGTCAACCGATGAAATACTTTGAATAAACAGACCACAAGCCTAAACTTTTTGAAATTTGCAGATAGTTCTTGTACAAGAACTTTTTTATGTTCTCTATGCTGAAACTCAAAAGCCATTTCTACATGTATGAGCCAAAATTTTCCAGACTCAAAAGCAAGTAAGTTATACTCAAGTGTTTACCTGACTATGAATGGTCTATTTCAGAAAATCTAGCAAGGGACAATGAATTACTATGTGATTCATAAAAGTTAACAAATTTCAGCATCAATAATCTTTGTAAACCATAAATGATGAAGTTAAATGTGTGATATAAAGGTTATGCTCAGTTATTTTGGTTGTCTCTTCCACAAAACCACACTCTCAGATGAATTCTTAGACAAATAAATGTGTAAAAAAATTACATTTAGTACAAAGGAACCCACTTGTAAGTTCATATGTGAAAAGTAGTGTGACCTATAAATGATTGTTGACTGACACCAACCTACATGATAATCAAATGTATTGTGATTGTGTGGTTGATTCCTGATAGTGTTAGATTATTGATTAACAAACTTTCGTGAGTATTGGACTGAAATGTGGCTCCTACAGGGTACACAAAGTTTTTCAAAGATTTGTATCAGTGACCTAGTTGTGTTCCATTTTAAAAATCATCAAAGAAATCATCAAGACAAAATTCTGACCAATTTTCATGACTATTGGACCGAAAATGTAGACCCTACAACATATGCAAGGTTTTCAAAGATTAAGCCAAGTGACATACTTTTTGACCAGACATGACCTATTTTCAAACTCATGCAGAATATCATCAAGACAAACATTCTGACCAACTTTCATGAGTACTGGACTAAAAATGAGGCCTCTAGAGTGTACACAAGGTTTTTCTAAGATTAAACCTGGTAACTTAGTTTTCAACCCAACATGACCCATTTTCACAATCGTTTGAGATATTATCAAAACAAACATTCTGACCAACTTTCATAAGCATTTGAAAATGTGGCCTCCAGAACGTACAGAAGTATTTTTGAAAATGTGATCCTGTGACCTAGTATTTGACTTGATATGACCCTTTTCAAACACACAGAAATCATCAAGACAAATATTCTGACCACTCTTCATGAGTATTGGATTTAAAAGTTGACCTCTTGAGGGAACGTAAGGTTTTTCGAAGATTTGACCTGGTGACCTAGTTTTTGACCAGTATGACCATTTTCAAACTCGTCTGAGATATCATCAAGATAAATAATCTGACCAACTTTCAAGAGTATTGGACTAAAAGTGTCTCAAGAGCATACAGAAGATTTTCAAAGATTTGATCTTGCGACCTAATTTTACCTGGTTTGACCCATTTTCAAACTCATCAAAGAAATCATTAAGACAAACATTCTGACCACTTTTTATGAGTATTGAATTGAAAATTTGGCATCTAGAGTGAACACAAGCTTTTCCAAAGATTTGACCTGGTGATCTAGTTTTTGACCCAGTATTATCCATTTTAAAAGTAATCCAAGATATCATAAAGACAAACATTCTGACCAACTTTCAAGAGTATTGCACTGAAAATGTGGCCTCTAGATCGTACACAAGGTTTTTCAAAGATTTGACCTAGTGACCTATTTTTCTACCTGATGTGACCCAAAGCCATCCAAGATATTATCGAGACATACATTCTGACAAAGTTTCATAAGCATCGAAGTAAAAATGTGCTTGCCCTCTAGAGCGTTCACAAGGTTTTTCTAAGATTTGAACTAGTTTTTGACCTGTTGCAACCCATTTTCAAACTTGTTTGAGATATCTTCAAGACAAACATTTTGACCATCTTTCAAGAGTATTTGACTGAAAATGTGGCCTCTAGAGGGTACAAAAGGTTTGTCAAACATTTAACAGTGACCTAGATTTTGACCTGACAGGACCCATCCTTCATCTCGTCCAATGTATTAAAAAGACAAACATTCTGACAAAGTTTCATGAGTATCTGACTGAAAATGTGACCTCTGGAGTGTACACAAGGTTTTTCAAAGATTTGACCTAGTGATCTAGTTTTTAACCAAACATACATTTTCAAACTTGTTTGAGATATTATCAAGACAAACATTCTGGCCAAGTTTCATGAGTATCTGACTAAAATTGTGGCCTCTATAGTATACACAAGGTTTATCAAAGATTTGACTTAGTGACCTAGTTTTTAACAAGACATGACCTATTTTCAAACTGGACTGAGATACTATCAAGACAACTACTCTGATCAAGTTTCATGAGTATCGGACTGAAAATGTGGCCTTTAGAGCGTACTTAAGGTAAAAGTTGATGATGAATGACTCGCATCTCATGAGGCATGACAAATGACTGACACACATGATCACAAATGCTCACTCAGCACTTTGTGCTCAGGTGAGCTTAAAATGGCATAGTTCAATGTAGCTCATATTTTGAAATTTCATGCAAGCTTTCTAGGTTTGCTACCCTTCAATGGTATATGTCAACCATATTGTCCTATAACTTTGACTTCATTAGAGACCATCAGTTTCCATCGGATTGCATGTACATATTTGAATCTTGATTTGTAGGTAGATTGAAGTATCAAGTTCAAACCTCAATTTCTGGTAATATACATGTTATAGCACAGAATTTTAGAAATTTTTGATAACTTATCCATCATTAACTGACAGATTTTTCATGTGCTAGACCTTGCTTTTAAATACCCCATATAAAGTGACTCTTACCTCAACAAAGTCCAAATCAGGTCATATTCAAAATCTGCAAAGATAAAGATATTTTTTTTATATAATTTTCAATGAGTAACATAAACACTAAGTTGTTTGTAGGTGGAGAAAAATTGCATTTCTAAGTGTGTGTGTGTGTGTGTGTGTATATATATATATATATATATATATATATATACACACACAGTAAAACCTCGATATTTCCAGTCTCGAAAATTCGAGAACCCCGCATTATTCGAGGAATTTCCATAGTCCCGGCAAAAACTCCACTATATTGCACCAAAAGCAGATCGGTAATTTCGAGTCTCGATAATTTGAAAATTAGAACACGTATGTTGGTCCCTGTCATCATTTTGCTTCTTTAAATTGATTGTTAATTCGAACACAATACTTTCTCACCTCTCGAGTAATTGTTTTCACACCTTTTCTGCTCAAAGGATTTGGCGAGTCGGCCCGTGTACGGTGTGGTGCAAGTTTTACAATCCATGACAATTACTACAGGGGATTCACATTACCCAATAATTTGGGAAGAAATTGACATTGATTTGATGATGAGAGATTAATGATAACAAGTTGTGACGACCTCCCCATCTCATTTAGGTTGTCTGATATATTTCGTCTTATAAAATTCACAAAAGTATTTTATTCCTGATTAAACAAGTGATTTTATCTCCCGACTACAATTTTCTGTAGTATGGTCGTACATCAACGGTTCAAAGTCATTGTTGGCGCTAAAAAGACAGTTTGAAGCGTTTGTGATCGGACGATGTTTAATTTCTTATCCGTTTTCGTGTCTATCTATTTATAGCATCAGGGTTTTCCCAAGTTGCTTCGTCACAAAATAAAAAAAAAAAGTCTGATCACATTTTTCCCCATCTTGTTACGATGACGTCGTGTTTCAAGTTTGCGTGAATACCATTGGTTTATTTACACGTCACAGAAGTTTTCCTGACTTTGACAGCTTAATGTTATTTTTCACGGGTGTGTAGATATCATGGTGTGTTCTTCTTTCATGGACATTGAAAAGCACCGTGGAACACAGAACCGCTTGTAAACGTTTACATATGTCGACACCAAAATAACTTTTCCTTACATTCTTGAGTTTCAGCAAGAAGTAAATCGCACATTCTCTCTGTTTTTAAATTTTTTGACATCTTGCTCGCTTTCATTCTTCGATCGTTTTCAACTCATTTCTAGGTGCATGTCGCCATATTCAAATATATTTCAGGGAAACACCAGTGTTGGAGGAAGATATAAGTGTAAATTTTCGAATTTTTTATTTTCTAGAATAGTGCAAGCACCATATCAATATTACCTTCTGACGTTTTCTCCGTAAACAAATAAAAGTTTGCATACTTTCCTGTGGGGTGACAGTTATTGGGGGCGAATGCAACAGGCAAAATTTTACGATTTCGTAAAAAACTACAGTACCGATCTTCCTGGAAAAAAGGTGACTTAGAGTGATTAATTTCCAAGAACTCATACAATCAAAACACATGAATTTACAAAAATAATCACTCGATGTGATATTCTTTGAATGTTATGAAAAAAAGAAAAAAGAACAAAAATTCAGTTGTATTGCTCGGGGAAGTATACTTTGATTACCGATCTTAAACGAAATGCAACTTTGTTTTCACTGATATTTTGGATAATTCGAGAACTGCGATAATTCGAGCATTTTGCTTGTCCCCGTGGGACTTCGAATTATCGAGGTTTTACTGTATATGAGCCATACCCTGTGAAAAGAGGGCATAATGCATCTGCGAAAAGTATCTACCCAGGTCAGCCTGCGCAGTCCGCAATTTTCTGTGTCAAAAGACCAGTCTACCTTACGTTACAGTCGGTTGTTAGATAAAATGGTTTTTATGGATCCATAATTATATAATGACTTGCTAGGTAAAATATATCACAGAGATGCATTAAGCCCCCTTTTGGCACAGCATTGCTCATTTAACACCTTTACCACACCATCCTGAGTTTTAATGACCCTGAGGAAAAAGCCTTTTGAAAACATTGTGGGAAAGGGAGAAAATGCTGGTGACCAGCATTTTCTCCTTTTTCCACATCGTTTTCTATCCCTTTGAAACAAATTACATCATTTAAGTTGCATCCAATGTGTCATCTGCAGTCTTGCAATTCAGACTTGTAAAAATTTTGTTGTTTGGTAAAGTTTGATTAATACAGTATGCTTATTTAATAATGATTATATTAATAACGATAAGGATACTCTTTGACTTGCTTCAGTATTCTGTGAAGGGGATTAATTCCAACCCTAAAATCTTAAAGTGTGGAAACCTGCATTTTCTCCTTTTCCGTTTTCTGCCCTTTGAATGAGACATTTAATGATTTGAGAAACATTTAATTTTTGTCTGCAAATGCTTTCAATTTGGACAAGGCTAAAATCTGATAGCTGACTTTCATCTTCCTTGATACAACTATCTAAAATAATGCAGCAAAGGAGAAATTGATGGTAAAGAGCACTTTTGCATTTTGCCACAATATTTCCACTTGTATGTATCAAACATGAGTTTATGTAGAATATCCATATTACAAAAGGACATTTTCAAAATCATCTGTCACCAATGTCACCCAGAAGGGTTTGTCCTTAACGGGGTAGAAAACTCTGTGGGAAGTGAAGAAAATGCCGTTTATCAGTATTTCTCCTGTTCCCAACAATGTTTTCAAAAGGCTGCTTTAAAACTTGGATTGTCTGGTAAAGGATTAAAACCAAGATTAAGTATTGCAAAAGATGTTTAACCCTTTACCACACAGTCCTGAGTTTTAATTACCCTCATACTGAGAAGGCTTTTGAAAACATTTTGGGAAAAGGAGAAAATGCTGGTAGCCAGCATTTCCTCCTTTTCCCGCAATGTTTTCTACCTTGTCACAGTCAATCTAAAAATTTAAGCCTAATTTAATTTTATCATCTGCTAGTGCTTTCAATGCAGACATGTCTGAATATTTATCATGTGGTAACAGGTTAAGAGAGAGGAATAAAGTCCCATAAACATGAACCAAATTAATTAGACTGTTTTTTCTTCTTATAATACCCTTGACAAATGCACTCAATACACATTTTGAAATAAAGAGAGGGAGATGTGCCAACCTGTGTACCTGTTATAATGGGACAGTGCCACAGAATCCCTACCTTGGCAGAACACCTAAGATCAGACTGCATGTTCTGTAGTCTGATACTGATTGAAGTTGTTTGCAAGCTTATGCAAAGCTGTGCTTAGTTCTAGTAGAGGGCTGTTCAGGATTTTTATAATCTCAACACACCACAAAACTGATTTATCTCTAAATGAAGAAAGGCAATAGCTGGCAAACCATCAGTAAAAAAAGATAATTGTAAGAATTAACAAAAAAAAAAACTCTTAATTCTTTAACTCTTTACCTTTTTTGACCATTATTTTGCCGAATAAGTGAAATGAAACTTTCAAGCCGAACTAAAACCCAAATTCTGTTATTTCAAGTGTATTTTTGGCAAAAGATATCTCCTAATCTGACAGTGTAGATCCAACATCAGACTGCATGCTCTGTGCAGTCTGATCTTGATCTACACTGTCCGCCAAAGGTCAGTGAGTCACGCTTAGCAGCCTAAGGGATAACAACCCTGAAGAAGGCTTTTGAAAACCAGCATTTTCTCCTTTTTCAACAATGTTTTCTACCATATTAAAGCAAGAAATCATTACCTGAGCAACATTTATTTTGTTGTCTGCAAATGCTTTCAGTTCAGTCAAGTCCAAAACTTTGTTGTTTGGTAAAAACTTAGTGGGCTACACATGCTCTAACCAAATTTTTAGATTTTGCACCAGAATTTCAGAATTAGGTTTAGTCAGATTGTCCAATGATAAACATGAATGAATGATTTGGGATCATATTCAAGTAAATGCAATGTTGTCTTACTTGATCTCATACAAAAAGAAAGTCACTGATTGCAAAGAAAGCCTGTTATTTGAAGGCCAGACTTGCACCTTTTATCAGTGTTAAACAAAAAAATTGATTTGCAACAAAATAATCTAATAAGGCCCCTTTACAGACCTAAACCCCTAGGCTGCTGAGTGCCAATATGGGAATTATTGTGGACTATAGATCAAGATTATACTGCAAAGGGCATGCAGTCTGATTTTGGATCTATACAGTCCAACAAAGTGAGATTTACCTAACAAAGAGAACTTTAAAATCACAATATTGGGTGTTTTTTACTATCAACAGGTAATTTACGAGTTACTTATTCATCGGTTTTAACGGGAAATATTCGACTTAATTTATGAACATAATGGATTCAAGGTGTTACCTCTAAGCCTGGAACATACAGGTCTAGGCATGTCTAGTATATTGTCTATTATCCCTGCACTGAGCAATATCTCCCTACTTGCCACTACATTCCTCTGAGTAATCAATGCCAGATGCCTTAAATATATCTCCATGCACTAAAGAATGAAGTCATTACAACAAGATGCACTTTTTTATTCTCCTTGTGCGAAAGGCTACGATTCCCACTCACACCAAGCAGTTTTCCCCATTTCTTTTGAGTTTTTTTTTTTTTTTAGTTTGACGTATGCAATCTCTGTGTTATTCAGGGAAAACTTTGTCTCAAAACGAATGACAAAAAGATATGCACATTAGGGCAACATACTCAGAAGAACATTGGAAGGCGGGAACAAGGAAAAATGGACACAAAGACGCCGACGTAAATGCGAGGGAAAAAATAACAGAAAACGATCACATTTTGCAACTACCATGCTAGATCTACACGTACTTAGATTATTCATAAAAATAAAACATTTGAAAGATAATCGATGTATCAGAGACTTACTCCTTTTTTTTCCGGATCAATTGTTCCGCTTTTTCTTTCGAAGCATCATTCTGCCCGCTTAAACGTGTAGCCGGTTCGTTTGGGCCAACGGTAGAGCTGCCAGAATTGGAGGAGATATTCCGGTGCGTTCGATTGGGCGTCTTCCGCTTTTAGAAGCTCTGCCGTCTCTTCCACTCGATATTTGGAAGAGCCGGCAGAGATTCGAAACAAAATGGCGGAAGCGGCCAACGAAACGCGAGTTGAAGAATGGTTTCTTTTCAGTTGACACTTGTTTTTTTGTTGTCATGTGCAAATATTCGTGTTTTTACTTGCTGAAAAGACTGCTCTTGATCAGTATCCAATTTGCGGTGGCAAATATACGGTAAATACTGATTAATTCCTCCGCATGCCATGAATTGCCCTCAGAATTTTTAGGGGCGAAATGTCTTGGGTTCGAAACGTTCTAATATTTCTCGAATTGGTATAAAAAAGTATATATATTTTTATCACTTATTCGACTTACACTGATGAATACAAAGCTGCTATTTTGGGGATTGTTCAAGGCCTGTTTAGACAGAAGAAGCTAGCGTCATTCTCATCAAATAGCCATTCTTCTACAAACAACAGCAGTTTGTTGTAAAAAGCCGCCATGTTGAATGATTCTAAATTCGTTCGATTGACTTTCTATTCTAATCGCTTCTGTGAATAGCATTCTCTTCTTAGCAGAGCCCAAACGAACCGGCTAAAGAGTGCTCAAGTAATAAACTGGCAGCCTGTTATCGATCTTCGTTCGTTCGTTCATTTCCCCCCTCCCCCTGGTTGCTGACCCGGCTATCCCCGCTGACGACCAGGGTCCTTCGCCGGGTTGCTCAGCTATGGGGGAGGGGGCTTATTTACCCTCGCCATGCGGCATTACGCCATGCGGCGAGCAGCTATTGGTTCTTTACTATTTTTTAAAGACTATTTTATTCAGGCTAATATTTATTGAACAGATTGCAATACCTCACAGTTTAAAAAAAGAGGAGTTAAAAATATGTACATAAAAAGGAATGAAGGGGTAACGGTCAGAACGACCCTTTCCAGGACCACTTCAAAAAGAAAAGTAAGAAGAAAAACCTATATACATACATTACAATGCTGTGAGGCATTACATGTCTGGATACAAAATTTTTAACTCGTCCGGTAAAATGCTATTTGGTACGTACCGTAGTGTTCATATCCTATATTTTTATACTTAATAAAACTAGAATGTATCCTATATTTTTATACTTAGTAAACTAGAATGTTAGTCCTTAATCACAAGTTGGAACCTAAGTATATATAATTAAACTATTATATTTTTAATGACGGGAAGTAGTTTTGGTACACGTTCGTGTCCACGGTATAGGAAGGCATCCGAGGGAGTACTTAATTAACTTTGTAATCTACTACTTCATCATATCAACATGACATGCAAAGATGAAGAAGATTTTGTTTTTGTATATTTCTTTGGGGCGTACATACAAACTTTGTCCCAGAATGAGAGAGAATACAGTAGGGACGGAATGCCACATTGCAGTAGGCAAGAGGAAAGAGAAGGAGGAGGCGGAGAAAACCAAGATCATATAAATTTTGTCATATGGGCGTCATTTGACCCCCTTCAAATGAATTTAAGAAGGCAAACATCTAAATTTTGGGGGACATTCAGCCACTTTGGGGGTCCAAATTCAAAGGAACGAGTGCAGGGAAGATCCATGCTGCTGCACAAATGGATGTAGAAAAAGAAAGCAACACACCTGCCACAGCTCAAGAATTCTCCCGAGAAAGTTTTGCAATGACGATATAAACACATTCCATACTGTGACTATCTGAGGATGCCTCCAGTACTCCTTTGACGAAATCCTGGATAGGGTAACACCACTCATTGAGAGACAGGGCACGAGGTACCGCTTGCATTACAGCCTTCTCGAAAGCTATTCCTGACTCTGAGACATCCGACTATGGAAGACAATTACTCATCACTGTCTTATGCATTTTAGTGTAGTAAAGCAGCCAGAACTGCCATATGGTGTGAGAAGTATGCATTGCCATTGAAGAAGCGTACACTGATGAAGTGTTCGCTGTCCCTGTGGCGTCTGATGATTGGAGAGTCCTGGCACAGGAGTTTGAGAGACATCAGGCCCTCGAGAATCATCAGGTTGAACCTGGTCCTGCATTGGTGGCACTGGTGGTAGAGCATTGAATGATTCATTGAATGGCGTTTTACGCCGCTTTCAACAATATTCGGTCATATCAAGGCGACAGCTCACATATTCATGTAATTCCTGGATTCTACCAGTAATAGGCTAGGGCTCTGAAGTGTCCTGCCCAAGGATACTCCCACGAAAAACCCAGTGGATTCAGTGAGGCTCGAACCCGGGGCCTCCAGGTCACGAGTCCAACACTTTACCAGTAGGCCACGCGGGACCCCTTTGGTGGTGGAATAGTTAGCTTAAACATATTTTTTGACATCGATTGAGAAACAGTTTTCATAACTTATACTAATCTCTCTCGATTCTGCATCCAGGGAACTACATCAGTACTCACACCGAATGTACGAGCAAAATGAACAATCCTTAAGTTGACATCCGCTCCCGGGTTTCGAACTTGGAACCTTACAACCACGGACACCACACAGTTGGGAAGTTAAGATGGACCTTTTGCGTTTTTGTTTTTTGGCTCGCACAATGCAAACTTTGACTTCTTGAACTAATTTTGGATCATCTCTGAGTATTGTTATGACTTATTACGTGCTGGTTAAGTTCTGTTGCGATCGACCCGTTCCGCTACGGCCTGTTAGGTTTCTCATCTGCACCGAGACTGCCGTGGCAAATTTTTTGACATTTTAAAATCTGACACGGCAATCGCAGTAAAGCAAGGCAATCACGGTCTGTCAAGTTTGCTTATCCCGTTCCTCTGCGATGCCCTACGTCAATCCCTTTTCGTCCACAGTTGTCTAAGACGTGGCTGCCGGGAACATGGTGTAAACCTAGTTTTAACAACTATATATCAAAAGAACTGATAGTCCTGAGAGTCGCCTAGTGGGTAATGGGTTAGAAGTTTTCACCATCTTTAAATTTCAAATCTGTAACTCCCCCCAGCTGGGCGGGGGTATAGACATAGCTCAGCTGTCGCAATACAGCAGGGGTAAGACCCGCGCCCCGCCCCCCCCCCCCCCCCCCCCCCCGTTGTGCCTGCCTGTTTGCCGTGGGCTGCAACTCGTGTCGTTCGATGACGGGATCCTGGTGGTTGAGTGGATTCAGAGTATGGCCCTTTGATAACTCTTTTTTCGCAACACATCATTTTGGCCTTGAATTGAATTAAACGAGCAGTCAGGATGGCCCGTCCTGATCAATCGGCTAGTCATGCCGAGCCCTAGGGTATATCTCAGACTATTCTTCTATACATACATACACACACAATCACATCATAACGGAAAAAAAACCCTTTCTCTTGCATAAGTTATTATATGTCAATACCCTAGAAGGCGGTGGCTCATGGGCCAATCGGGTGAAAGCTTCGTGTTTGATTAAATGCCCAAAGACAGTCTATGCGTGGTATGACATTCTGCAGGACTGCATTTGTCTAGTCTAGCCCTTTCACTTCGAGTATATCACCGATGTATCCTTGTCTTGATCTGAGTTCCCCAGATCGTGTCCCTTTGTTGGGCTCCAAGGCGGGTGGGGAGCATCGGTGATGAACCATATAAAACAAACATGGCAACACAAAAGAAAGCCAATCGTGTTCTTTCTGATTCTGATTCAGAATATGAGATTTCTTACCATACAAGTTCAACATTTGCTCGTTTCATTGTTATTGAGGCAGCTGACTCTTCAATACCTATCACAAAACTTTCTCCTTTCGTAATAGAGAAGACAATCTCTTCCATTTTGGGCACTCCAAAGTCGGTCAAAAAATTAAAAAATGAGACTCTGCTTATTGAATGTCTTTCTCAAACAGCAGGCCAAAAATTTCTTGTCTCATAAAAAGTTTTTCAATCTGGATGTTAAAGTGTACCCCATAAAACTCTTAACACTAGCAAAGGAGTCATCAGGTGTAAGGAGCTCTCCTACTGTGACTCACTGGAAGAGATTAAAAGTAATTTTAAATCTCAGGCTGTGTCTGAGGTCAAAAGGGTCTCCGTGTTTAGAAATTGTGTGCGTAGGGAAACAAATACTTATATCCTAACATTTTCTACTCCCATTGATATTTCAATCTGTAAAGGTTGACGTGTATGTGCCTAACCCTCTGCGTTGCTACAAATGCCAGAGGTATGGCCATCATGAAAGTAATTGTAAAAGCACGCCAGTCTGTCCAAAATGTGCTTTTGAGGGCTTAGAGCATGACACTAATACTTGTAATAGCCCTGTACGTTGTCTTGATTGCAAGCGCTCTCATCCAACCTTTCTAAAGACTGTTCAGTCTGGAAGGATGAGAAAGAAATCCTGTCTATAAAATTTAAAGAAAATGTTAGTTTTGTTGAAGCACGGAAGATAGTTGAAAAACGTAGAAATGACCAAACAGTGTTGAATAGTTCAACAACATATGCAAAAGTCTCAACTGCAACGTCTGAACAGGAACATTGCTCTACTTGTGAACTCTTGGCCAAAAAAAACTTCTCGAAAAATTTCAAGAAATGGCCGATGAGTTAAAAAGCATAGTGCCAGACCTTTAATTGTCTAAATCCCCCATATAGACATAGCCTGCAACAAAACCCAATACATCCTCTTCTATCCCCAATACACAAGCCTCCTCTGTTAAAGGTACAGAAAAACCTGTTCTAAAGAATAATAAATCTACTCCCGAGCCTAAAAAACCTAATTCAACAAACAAACACCAGCCCCTACGAAGCAAAAATTACAAACTCCTAAACCACAAACTCGACCAAAATCACCAAAGAAAAAGTCAACAGAAATACAGAGATCAAAAGCTTCCAGCTCCTCAAAAGACAAGATGCCTGTCAAAGAGGATTAATTCCCTATTTCAAATAGGTATGAACCTCTGAAGGACCAGGAAGAAAACATCGAAGAAGAGAAATTGGGGGGAGACCTCTCCGATTCTGAAGTCACCCCTTGTCAAACTGATTGAGATAAAGACAAAGAATCCTGGTCAACCTCAAAACTTGAGACTCAAGTCATCTTCAACAAAAATTCATAAGGTATATGAAAAACCTACAGAAAAATTTCAGAGCCCACGTTTACACTCTTTTAATGGGCATAGAGGCTCACAATGTTATACAGTGGAACTGTCGAGGTCTAAAGTCAAATCATGAAGAGATTTCACTTTTAATTAATCAACACAATCCTGTAGCAATTTGTTTACAGGAAACTTTCCTGAAGGAATCTGACACTGTCTCTTTCAGATGTTACTCAGTTTATAAGAAAATATACAAAATATACAAGGGGGGGGGGGTGTTTAAGGCCCAGGGCGGGGTGTCTGTTATTGTAAATAACAACATCCCCCATACACAAATACATTTAAACTCCACTCTACAAGCTGTTGCTGTTCTTTTTTCCCTTCATAAAACCATTACCCTCAGCTCTATTTACCTCCCCCCAAGTTCTCCTATCAATGAAAACAAGCTCTATGATCTCATTTCACAGCTACAATCTCCTTTCATACTGACAGGAGATTTTGATGGTCATAATATAATCTGGGGTAACAGTGATACTAATCAAAGAGCTTGCAACTGGAAAACTTTATTTCTAACAACTCATTGTCACTTACGAACGACAGTACTTCAAAATCATATCTTCATCCAACAAATGGGTCTTTTTCTTCCCTTGATCTTTCTCTGTGTTGCCCATCCTTGCTTCTGGATTTTAACTAGAGAGAGGAAGACGACCTTTGTGGAAATGACCACTTTCCAATTTTTATTATACCTCTGAGGCATCTACATGTGAACGTCCCAAGAGATGGAAACTCTCCAAAGCTAACTGGGACCTCTTTCAAGTTGTCTGTGGGCAGACCATTACAAGAAATAAACTTGAAGATTGTACTGATCCTGCTGAATTGTTTTCCCGGCTGCTTATTGATGCAGCAAAACAGTCAGTACCACAGACATCGACAAAACCAAAACGCCCAAACAAGCCATGGTTCACTGATGAATGTAAATCGGCCATAAAAGAAAGGAAAGAAACTCTCAGAAAATTCAGCCTGAGACCCACTCTGGAAAACCATGACATTTTCCGTATTTCCAGGGCAAAAGCCAGACAAACTATAAAAAGTAGTAAGCCAAAGTCCTGGAAGCATTTTGTTTCCAGACTAAATGCTATGACATCTACAAAAAAAAGTCTGGGACATGATCAGAAAGATCAAAGGTAATGTATCATCTCCAATCAAGCATCTTTCTGCAAACAACAGTACTATTGAAAACCCTAAAGATATTGAAGATACTTTAGCCGATTAATTCGCCAGAAAGTCCTCCTCTGAGAACTACTCTGAAAAGATCTAGAGGTATAAAGTTAAAGAAGAAAAGAAAAGGCTGAATTTCAAATCCAACAACCTTGAGTTTTACAATAAACTGTTTTCATTCAAAGAACTCAAGTCCGCTTTAGACAAAGCCCATGATTCCTCTCCAGGTCAAAGATAAAGTACATTATCAATTTCTAAAGCATTTACCAGATACCACTCTATCAATCTTACTTGATACTTTCAATGATATCTGGCAAAAAGGTGATTTACCTTCCTCCTGGAAAAAAGCTTTAGTAATCCCAATTCCAAAACCTGGGAAAGATACTTCCGACCCAAGCAGCTACAGACCTATAGCTCTCACAAGTTGCCTCTGTAAAACTTTAGAGCGAATGGTCAACACCCGCCTTGTTTGGTTTTTAGAAAAAAATAATCTCATTGTTGATGTTCAAAGTAGATTTAGACGTCAACGCAGTACAGGTGACCACCTTGTACGCTTTGAAACTTTTCTTAGAGAAGCCTTCATAAAAATGCAACATGTTGTATCAGTAATTTTGACCTGGAGATTGAATTTTAAAGGATTTGCATGACTTTGGTCTCAGAGGCCGCTTGCCTCTTTTTATATCTTCCTTTTTAAATAATCGCCTATTTCGTGCGAGGGTTGGCACAACCTTGTCAGATGCAAGGGAACAAGAAATGGGTGTGCCACAAGGATGTATCCTCTCTGTGGCACTTTTTAGTATCGAGATAAACAGTATAATTACGGCTATTAACCCTGGTGTGGATTGTTGCTTATATGTGGACGATTTCGTCATATGTTTTAGATCAAGCCGTATGGCTATCATTGAAAGACAGCTTCAACAATGTTTAAACAAACTGCAAATATGGTCTGATGAAAACGGCTTTAAGTTTTCAAAGACCAGAACAAAATGTGTTCACTTTTGTCAGTTACGAGGTCATCATCCAGATCCGGAGCTACATCTTGACAACACAAGAATTGAAGTTGTACCAGAGTTTAAATTTTTAGGTGTCATCTTTGACAAGAAATTGTCCTTGTTGCCCCACATTTAAGCACTTAAAAAAGAAATGCTATAATGCACTCAATCTTCTCAAAACAGTTGCTCATTCAGAATGGGGAGCAGATAAGAAAGTCCTTCTGCGTCTCTATTCCTCCCTCATTCGCTCGAAGTTAGACTATGGCTCCATTGTGTATGGTTCAGCCCGCAAATCATATTTGAAGATCCTTGACACAATCCAAAATCAGGGTTTACGTTTGGCTCTTGGGGCTTTTCGAACCTTTCCTATCAACAGCCTGTATTTAGAGACCAATGAGCCTTCTCTCTGTCACAGAAGGCTCAAGCTATCCCTTCAATATCTGTTAAAACTGAAAGCAAACTCATCCAACCCTACACATAAAATTGTTTTTAACCCTGGCCGCAAAAATCTATTTGCTATGAGGCCAAATGCAAGAACTCCATTTGGTTTCCGCATGGAACCACATCTAGACAATCTCCATGTTGACATGGATGCCATTTGTGAAAACAAAATTCCTGATATCCCTCCATGGTTGATAAAAGTCGTTGAATTTCGCTTTGACCTTCTAGCCCACAAGAAATCAACCACACATAGAGTTGTTTTCCAAACTAAGTATCAGGAAATCAAAGAACTGTACAACTCATATAAACCCATATATACAGATGGATCTAAGGATGGGCACGCTGTTTCAGCAGCAGCAGTATTTGGTAACAAAAGTAAAAAATGTCGCCTTCCTGACAATTCTTCAATATTTTCTGTTGAAGTGAAGGCAGTCGACCTTGCTTTGAGTCTAGCAGACGAAAGTAGGTCTAACCGTTTTCTTCTGTTCTCAGACTCCCTTTCTACATTCCAGGCTCTCTTTAACCGGAAAACTGAAAATCCATCGATTTGTGCTGTTCTTGAGAGAATTTCCTTTCTCTCTCTGATAGAAACAAGTTTGTATTTTGCTGGCTTCCTAACCACATGGGTATTCGAGGCAATGAAAAGGCCGATGAACTTGCCAAGTCGGCATTGTCTCTACCCATATCTCATTTTAAAATACCTCACACAGATTTTAAAGCATCCATTTTACCTTTCATGTAATCTCTTTGGCAATCCCAGTGGGTTGCAGATCATTTCAACAAACTTCATTCTGTTAGACCAACCCTTGGTAAATGGTACCCCTCTTACAGGTCCGTTCGTCGAGAAGAGGTGATAATCACAAGGCTTCGAATTGGACATTCTCGGTTGACACAGTCCTGGCTTTTATCCTGTATGAAGAGGCCAATGAGCCTTCTCTCTCTCTCACAGAAGGCTCAAGCTATCCCTTCAATATCTGTTAAAACTGAAAGCAAACTCATCCAACCCTACAACAAAATTGTTTTTAACCCTGGCTACAAAAATCTATTTGTTAGGAAGCCAAATGCAATAACTCCATTTGGTATCCGCATGGAACCACATCTTGACAATCTCCATGTTGACATGGATGCCATTTGTGAAAACAAAATTCCTGATACCCCTCCATGGTTGATAAAAGCCGTTGAATTTCGCTTTGACCTTCTAGCCCACAAGAAATCAACCACACATAGAGTTGTCTTCTAAACTCAGTATCAGGTAATCAAAGAACTGTATATCTCATATAAACCCATACATACAGATGGATCTAAGGATGGGCTCGCTGTTTCAGCAGCAGCAGTATTTGGTAACAAAAGTAAAAAATGTCGCCTTCCTGACAATTCCTCAATATTTTCTGCTGAAGTGAAGGCAGTCGACCTTGCTTTGAGTCTAGCAGAGGAAAGTAGGTCTAACCGTTTTCTTCTGTTCTCAGACTCCCTTTTTACACTTCAGGCTCTCTTTAACCAGAGAATTGAAAATCCATCGATTTGTGCTGTTCTTGAGAGAATTTCCTCTCTAATACAAACAAGTTTGTATTTTGCTGGCTTCCTAGTCACATGGGTATTCGAGGCTATGAAAAGGCCGATTAGCTTGCCAATTCGGCATTGTCTCTACCCATATCTCATTTTAAAATACCTTACACAGATTATATAGCGTCCATTTTACCTTTCATCCAATCTCTTTGGCAATCCCAGTGAGATGCAGATCATTTCAACAAACTTCATTCTGTTAAACCAACCCTTGGTAAATGGTACCCCTCTTACAGGTCCGTTCGTCGAGAAGAGGTGATAATCACAAGGCTTCGAATTGGACATCCTCGGTTAACACTCCTGGCTTTTAACCAGAGAAGATGCAGCAGAATGTATTCAATGCAATGAACACCTTACAATAAATCATATTTTATTAGATTGCATTGACTTTCAGCCAATTTGTGAGAAATACTACAATGTTTACAGTATGCACAATCTCTTTGAAAGAGTCATCATTGATTCAATTATCACCTTTATCAAAGAGATTGGTCTATACAACAAGCTGTGATATTTTCTTAATTACCTTTTTAACCTGTTGTGTAAACCCATATTTCTACCACATAATCTTTTTTATCTCCAGTTTGCATCTCCTTAATGGGAGGATTAGCTCTCTTGAGGGCATTTATCTCATTGGATACAGGACCTCTTTAATGGGAGTGTTTTGATCCCATTGGAGGATCCACATTTTCTAAATTTTAAGCTCTCATTTCCTTTAAGCTACTATTCAATCTTAACTTCTTCATTTAAAACTTTGAGTAGGCAGGGACGCCCAGCCAATCAATATTATATTTTATGCACATTAAAAGTTACACATAACCTTTCATCATATAAAGACCTTTTATTATCAATTTAAGACTATTCAAATCTTTTTACCACAATCTTAACTTCATCATTTAAAACTTTTTGAGTTGATAGGGATTGCCCTGTTGCTCAATTAATATTAAGATCATACATAATCCTTCTTAATTCAACTCTTTTACTGTCAGCATGTATAAAATCTTTTTAGCTAAAAAAAATCCGCTTTAATCACTCCTTTAACACAGATATGTGCGCTAAATGACCAAAGCTGTCGATGCGCCACGAAACAACATTCATTCATTCATTCAAATCTGTAACAAGCATTCAAGATACTAAACAACCTGACTATTAGATAGGCAAGCATATTTCTGAGGTGTCATCCTAAAATTACAAACATAATTATTACTTCACATGAAAATATATATATATGTGCTGAGAATTAAAAATCATGCACCAGGAACAACAGATATCATATACGAAATAGTGTTGATAACTTACAAAGAATTGGCGCCCGGCAAAAATAAGTGAACGTGACTGTAGTCGGACATTAAACATTACAAATTGTAAAAAAATGGAAACAAACATGATCGGACATAACGGGAATTTTTAATCGGGCAAGAAACTCTACAGTTTCTAAACGGACTGTTCGAAGGACATAGTATAACGAAGGATACCTTAGAACGGACATCAAGGTTTTTATTTCGAGAATGGTAGGCGAAGATTGGTAACCGTGTTGCCTCGCTACTCCACCCACCCCGAGGTTCAGTTTGATGATCTGGACGGCTAAAAATCCACACTTTAATATTATTGAGAACTTATTACAAAAGACTAAGGTAGGAAAAGTTGGTTTTCAATATGTTAAACAGTTCTCCTTTTCAATGCTCATTTACACTTGACGTCAGCTTTTTTGTTTTTGGAAGCTTGAATTTATGGAACAAATCTGTATCATTAACCTTATGGTGCGTAGGAATATACAACTACAGGATAAAGCTAAGTTTATCAGGGTTACCCCTTTATTACGTCATTGTAAATAACGAAAACGGGATAAATGGTAATTAAGGTAAAATGCATCTGAGAAATAAGCAAGTGTTTGATTTCTTTATTTTTCAAACTTCTACTTTCAGCCTGTACCACAGGCAAAAACAGTAAACAATCAAGGACTTATAGTCCTGAGAGTCGCCTGGTGTGTAAAAGGTTGGAATTTTTTCACATTATGCGAAGGAAATATGACTTAGGTAAAAACTCATCTGCTTTAATTCGTTCTTTTTTAAATCTCAAAACAAAAGTATGTGAACAAAATTAAAAAAAACCTAACTGCAAAATGATTTATAATTTATATATGCAAGCATAAATTCTGAATTGTCATCCTAACATTACAAACAAAAATATCAAACTTCACATGAAGAAGAAATAAGTGGAGAGAACTGTGCGTTATGTATTATGGAATGCCATAGCAGAAAATATTCAAGATATAAAAACACTATCAAGATATTTAAAATATTCAATCAAGATAGTCGCAATTATACCAAAATGATATATAAATTTGATATATGACAGCAAAATTATCATATCTAAACATAAAACCACTTAAAGACAAATAAATATACTTCAAGATGTAAAAACATCCTTCATCTTGAAAATTTGTTTATATTGTTTTGAAGGATGTTTTCGGGAGCTTTTTTTGCGCAACCTAGTGCGCATGGAAACGAGCTTTTTCGTCCCCGGGCTGGTTCGCCCGAGCTTGTTCGTCCGGGCTCGTTTGTCCAGGCGTGTTCGTCCTTTTAAATGATCTCATTTCTTTTAAAATCAAATTTGGAGCACTAAGAGGGCATAATAGTATAAAGGACGATATTGGACTCGCCACGAAGGAAATAATTAGAAGTACTCGGATAGTTTCACTGTAGGGCGCGAAATCATAAACAGCCCAAACGTATTTCGCTTCAAAGGACATTTTGCGAGGAAATCTAAGTTAGACCGTTTTTCACGGGTTCAATCTGCAATTCCAATAAATGATGCTACAAGAAATACCGAGTGTATGCAACTAGCGAGGCAGAAGAAACGAAGGTCACCGTCAGGTCCCTACTTACTTCTTCTTCATAATCGTCCAACCATGGAAAAATTGGTCGTTAAATTAGTAGCCTTGTCGAATTATTAGCCTACAGACTTGACTAAATAAGCGGTTGGTATACATCCAAAACCAGACTGCACATTCCATGCGGTCTGATCTTAATCTATGCCATCCGCTAAAGTCCCTGCTTTCGCCTATGGTACAGAAGAGGTAAAGTGTTTTTAATCCGGGGTTACACTAGTACTTACCTAATGTTACATAATGCATATTATAACCAGCTTACATACTTCAAAGATTTTAGGAGCCCAATTTAAAATAAATTTGAAAATTTATTATGTTTACCCGAACCAATCTTCACTTCATGGTGGTCTTTGATAATAGGCGATCTATCAATTAAATTTGGCATATCAAATGTTTTATTGTTTTTACTAATACATGACTACGCTTGTATGTTTAAAAAAATACTTAGTTTTCAGTAAAACTTGGAATTTTTGTATAAAAATGTTTTATGGTTGCCATGGAAACTGTAATTTTGTGAAAATGTGAACTCGGCAATTCTTTTTTTTTTTTTCATTTTGTTAAACTTGAATAGATGATACTTAAGGGATTCTATGCAGAAAAAATGGACAAAATCTATGGAAGGGTATTTTTGATAACCCAGTTTTACTTGCAGACCTCTCAATGTTTTCGGCATTTTTGTGAATACAAAATTGCTAAAAATGACCCTTTCTGAAAAAATATGACTGGAATTCAAATTTTCTGAATGTTAGATAAGGATATACAAATATTTAGCTTTGATTTCATACACATTATAAAATTAAACCTGTCTGACAATGTTAGAATCATTTTCAAGCAAAAGTCACAGTTTTTGGAATTTGAGGGTACTGTTACCATGGAAACCATGGAAACATGCATTTAACAAGAAAACAAATTCGACAACATATCATTTTCTTTTTATATTCAGCATAAAATTTTACGTAATATATGTGAAAACAAAAATCTATGGAAGAATTGAAACTCTAGAAAACGTCCTAAAAGATGCCTTAGAAAACTATTTTTTGAACTTTTTCTTCCCTGTTACTTAGGTTTTCTTAATTCAAGTGCTAAAAACTGTCATTGTATATATAGCAAATACAACACTAACAGGTTGTCTTTCACATCTGAAACTGGTAACTTACACATGTATTTTTCATTTTATTATTATTATTATTATTATCGGTTTGTTTAAATTCGATTTTAAACCAGTTACAAAATATAAATGTCCATAAAACGTGTCAATAGTCTTTTCTAAGATATCGTTATCCATATCTTAGTTAAGCAGTGTGACAAAGTTTCATGAACATTCGACTGAAAATAAATTCTACTGCACTATCAAGGTTTGTTTGATTCGACCTAGTGACCACCCTTTTTGACCTCTAGATGACCTATGTTCAATTTTGTCAAAAATGTTCTGGAGACAAATATCCGGCCAATTTCATAAACATTGGATTGAAATGAAGCTGCTGAAGGTGTAGGACAATTGCCCACCCAGACATTTGCCCGTCCGGACATTTGACCACCGGGACATTTGCTACCTAGGTCAAATACCCACTAGGACAAAAGCCCTCCCAAAATATGTAATTAGTTAACACATTGATTGGCTGTCTCAACCTTCTTCCAGATGAAGCCTTGCTTTTATGACGCAAGGAAGAAGACCTGTGTTTTTACGTGGCTTCAGTTGAAGACTAGTGAAAACATTATGGGAAAAGAACAAATATAGGACTAAAGGACCCATTAACCTTTGAAGTTGGTGAATAATTAAAGTTGGTCAAAGAAATAAGTCTATAACTAAACCACTTTAATCATTATTTTAGAGTTTTAATGATTACATTGTTTGGAAAACCTTCTTTTATCATTAAGATTAACAGAATCTAAATCACAATCAAACCACTTAAATAATTATTTTAGAATTTCAACAATTACATTGTTCGAGTAAGCTTTGTGGGTGGTGGTGAAAAATTATTGAAAATTATGTAACTTAAAACGACATAAAGATAGATAAAAATAGGTCAGAACAAAAGGGGAAAGCAGGTGAGCAAATGTTCCGGATTGCTACTATTGTGGGTGGGTTTTTGTCCTGGTTGCATTTGTCCAGATGGCTATTGTCCTAGTGGTCAAATATCAGGGTGGGCAATTGTCCGTACTCTAGCCGCTGGAGCGCACACAAATATTTGACTAGAGATGTGGCTGCTACAGCTCAAGCCAAATAATATAGCCCAGTAATGTGGCCATCGGCCTCAGAAGCCCACACAAGCGTTCCCTTATGTATGGCCTAGTAAGCAACGTTTTTACCAGAGACGACAAATTTCCAACATGTGCAGTATTTCATCAAAATTAGCATTTCCATCAAGTTTGACGTCCGTTGGACTGAAGACACTACTATACAGCGAGACACTACTATACAGGGCCCTAACTTTTATCAGCGTAGCTGACTAAGCTGGCATACTTAATGGTTTTGACAGACTGGAATGAATAAATACAATTTTGAGAATGGTAAAAAAATGTTGACATATTTTTTCTGCGCCCCGCCCCCCTCTAAGGCCTGTTTGCAATCATGAAGCGTTGCAACCGCTAATAATTATCTTTTAACTTATCAAACGCGTTACCCTATAACCTATTACCATAAGTCTACATGCATTTTCAAACACATCAATTTGAGCAATAACTAGTCACTACTCAACCCTTCTTGTCGTTTCCTGGCTCCGTACTTTTATAAAAATATTGAGAACGATCTCATGCTCACAAAACCGTACTCAACGGCATGTGTTTTGCTTACGGGAGTTTTGAACTCAGACGATGCTTATAAACATCGCTTGAGAACGTTCTCAGTTGGGCACACTTACTCACTAAAAATTCGTGAACGTAAGCGACCAAACATCTAGAAAAAGCCGATACTAGAAGATTCGGCCCGAAGAAGATTCGGCCCATGGCCCATGACCGACCACGTTTTTAGAGAAGACTCGGTCCTAACATTCAGCCCCGAAGATGAGAAGATTCGGCACAATTACGTTGCCTAATTATGATTACTCTTAACTTGGCATGATTTATGGTACATGTTATCGGTTCAGAAAATAGCACGTGTCGTGTAAATTATCTATGTAGTAAATGATTTGAAGATTTCCATGAATCAGAAAGTTATATAACAATAGAAATTCAGTATACTTTAGTATTTCATTATCGTTATTTCTAAATGTTCCAAAGAACACCCCCCCACACACACACTTTTAAGAAGTTTTGAAACTGATGCAGTTGTTATTGATTGTGTTTTGCTGCAATGAACGGAGACCGGTGTTGGTTATGAAAGCCAGGTAAAGGTGTGATAAACGCCATTCTGCAGTATCTCTTTCCATTATCTACACATCCTTTTTACTGAATTTCGTTGTCATTTACTAAAACCCCTGTCACCCCTTGATATGAACCTAAGTTGCAGTCATAGTTCACTCAAATATTTTGGGGGGGCATTTAAAATGGACTTTTAGAAAAGACTTGGCCCAAGTGTTTTCCTGCACGATTGATTCATAAATATGTAAATTTATAGAGAACCTGTGGTACACATGATATCATATAATGTGATCAGAATATCTATATTTGTTCCACAGCTGTACTTAAACGTCGATTTTATGTCACTTATAAACACACAAAATCTAAATAAACATCGTTGAACGGTTATTATAAATTTTAGAACTATTTTATATGTTTATTCAAGAATGTAGCTGTTTATAAGATTCTTTTACTAATCATTTCATTCGAAAAAACATTTTGTATATCCTTACCAAGTGACACAGTATCGCTGTTCAACTATACAATCAGTCTTTAGAAGCACTTGCTGAGCGGTGATTTGGTGCAACAAAGGGTCGTACTCATTACATACGACACTTACAAAGAGTTTCGGTTCAGCCAAATTATGCGAGTGGAAGGAAGTAATGTAAAGTCTAGAATAAAAAGTTACATGTAGAAGCTTACAACTCTTCCACAGATTGAAGTGCCTCGTAGAAACTTGACGTAGAGCACCGGTATTTCTTTTTAGGTGTATCCGGAAACTGTTTCACGACTGCCATATGCAGATACATCATGTATATGCAAATTATACTGGATGCTTTTGTGAACGATTGGTTATCGTGTATCCAAGTGGACGAAATGATTGTTTCAGAGATTCGAACCGTTGAATAGTTCAGTCTTTATGGACATATCTATGACCACAAAGTGCACCATTTGTGAGTTATAAATTTTACAACGGAAAAAAAACTTGTTTGGTCACCGAATAATTACAGAACTACATTACGTGTTGCAAACCGGATCTGGGACAAGAAACAGTACAAGGCCGGAGGTATGCTTACATCACTCCATGGATCAGTCTGATAACAATGAGAGCCTGGTTGCTACGCAACCAGGCGACTTAAAAACCAAAGTGCAATCCATGAAATCAAAATGTTAATCACCATTGAGGTGCAAACATTATACTAGTTTTTTCTTTAAAATAAAATTAACACATTGGACTTTTGTGCTAACTGAACCTGTTATTGCATTCTAACCTTCTGAAAGGCACTTCCAGCTAGGACCTAGGAGCTCAGGTAAATCTGCCGTGTGTTCAATACAGCAAGCGCTCGCCGCAAGCGAGTTTTGCCCCTATTGACCGTCAGCAAGCGGCAAGCGCTTGCCAACTATTTCGAAATGGCGACTGATGTCAGCATTAAATCAACAACATTATGTACTGATTTCTCGAATGCTGATTTAAGCTTATTTTGAGCATACTTTAAGAAAAAAATGTTTAGATTAAAATAGTTGAAGATGTGAATGATCTAAAAGAGCGACTTTAAACCAATTTAACTTCACTAATACGTAGAACTAGATCAAACAGTTGAACGTTCAACTGTTTGATCTAGTTCTACATATTAGTGAAGTTAAATTGGTTTAAAGTTGCTCTTTTAGATCATTCACATCTTCAACTATTTTAATCTAAACAGCAATTGATTATTTGTTTCCGACTGTTTTCATGAAATAAGCATTTATTTTCTTCAAGCAAAATTTTAACGAAGTATGCTCAAAATAAGCTTAAATTAGCATTTGGAGTCCAAATTATACAACCCGTACCGCCCCTAACCCAGGAGCTAAAGGAAGGAGAAGACCAATAGCTCGCTACAACATTGTGTGTTCAGTAAGTTCAAGTGCCGTCGGACTTGCAATGAGGAGTGATTGTTTCAGTTTTAGGATAGAAATGATACGCTTTTGATTGACAAAGCTCAGTGACAATTGAAGAAAGTGAATGAAGTAATTTGGACTCCACACAATTAAAAACAACAACAACAAAAAATCTCAAAAAGGAGGGGGTTAAGTAAAAGGACTACTTAGTCTGAACAAAACAAAATGGGAAGTACAGACAAACAAACAGTAAGTTTAAAATGAAGATTCTTGTTTTTAATGACACTAAGATAAAACTTGCACATTACAAATAAAAAAAAAAGTCACCGAAAATCCTGCTCTAGAGATGAATTAATAATTGAGTTCATTATTAAAATAAAAACCTAAACCACGTCCAGACTGTAGAAATATATATAAAAATTAATATTGTTTGTGGCGTCTGTCCAACCTGCTAAATACTGAATTGTGTGGTCGTCCGCCCTGTCTGTCTCTGCTTCTCGTCTGTCCGTACTTGTCTTCCGTTCTTTTCGTCCGTTAGATGATCTGTTCTCGTCCTCCTCTCGTACTCGTCTTTTTTCACTCTCCTTTTATCCTTTTCTTCTTCCCTGTTAGGCCTTTTGTCTGTTCTTTACTCACTCCTTCTTTCCCTCTGTCTTGACTCTTTCTCTTCCTCTCGTGTTACTCTTCCTTCTTGGTTTCTCTTCTCTTCACTGCTGCCTTTGTCCTCTCTCTTACTCTTGTCCCTTATGGTCTTTGTGAGGAGTGTCGCTGCTTCTGCGAGTGTCAGGATGGTTTGTTTTAGGGAAGCAATGGCCCTAGTATTTGCATCCACTGTCTTCCTAAGTGCACTGGTTTTCTCTTTCATGTTCCTCATCTCTCTGTGCCCCTCCTTAGAGATGGAAGTCATGCTTGAGCAGCTTGATTCCGACGACGGTGAGGGTGACCGCGATCTCATCCTGTTATTGGTTATGTATGCGCCGCTAGGCTTCCTCTTTGGAGTCAGTGTCTGGTCCTCTGTAGGAAGTAGTATCGGCATTAAGCTCTCCTCCACCTCTGGCAGCCCGTCAACCTAAAGATCACTTTTTTTCTCTTCCACTCTTTTAATCACATCTTCTGCTCCCACCTGCTTGCTTTGCGGATTCTCATTGATCGGTTCTGTAAGTTGCTGTGGATCAATAAGATCAGGCAGCTGGTGTAGAAGTGGCGTCACTGCCGACCTTATTTCGTCTTTGCTGAGCGACACAACTGCTGTTCGTAGCTCAGGATCTACAGATGCCTGCTCCCCATTTGGTCGAGGACTCGCAGCTGGAGTAGCTTCTTCAGGGGTTGAATCAACTTACGGTTCGTCAAAAAATTCCTCTAGGTCCCTGTAACCCCCAGGAAAAGCCTCCTGAAAGGCTTTGGAGAGCGGGTCCTGTCGTTCCCGACTGCCAGCTTGCCTCCGCATGAGCAATCCCTTCCAATGCCTGAAGGACTCTTCCTTATCCAAAACCACATAGTCCTTTGGCCCTATCACATA
The DNA here is from genome assembly GCA_945859785.2 of Tridacna gigas. Lineage (NCBI taxonomy): Eukaryota > Metazoa > Mollusca > Bivalvia > Cardiida > Cardiidae > Tridacna > Tridacna gigas. The sequence goes on from OX244033.2 coordinate 47,620,727, forward strand.
CGGGTTATCGTTGGACTTCAGACAGGTGGTGTTTGCAGCATCAATTCCAACCTCCTGGGATCGCCGGGCGTGTCTCCTGTTCTTAGAAAGATGGTTGTCCAGGTCTTCTATTCTCTGACATCTGAATTGGCATGGGGAGCAGAAGTGTGGCACCTCATCTCTCCTTAGGTGATCCCTCATGTGAGCTTCTACCCTCTTCTTCACCTCGATAAACTCTCTACCAGACTTGTGGAGGCCCTTCCTCTTTTCCTCGCTGATCTGTCCATCTTCTCCTCACTGAAACCAGTTGCCGTAGAAACAGGTACACAGAGCTCGTTTATGGCTTCCATAATTTAGAGTGTTGGGTAATTCCTGCGAAGTATAAAAAGAACCATTCATGGATTTGACTGCATAACCTATGGAGAGGTTGCTATCTCTTTGTCGTGATTTGCTCGGGACACAGAATCACATTCTTTTAGCTGCAACTGCATTTCAATACAAACTCTTTTCTTTTCTCGGGTTGCTTATGATAAAGGATGCAATTATGATTCTTTAACTTTAGCATAGGGACCCCTTTTATACATCCTTTAACTCTAAGCTCACTAAACAGCTCTAACTTTGAGCACATTGACTGAGCTAGAGCAAAGGCTCATATTTGTTTGTTTAAGTCGGTTTTCTTGAATTCCAAGCTATCTTTGCTTCAAATACTACAAACAAGTCTTATCGAAGCCGCATTATTTTCCTCCAGTCAGACTTCCATTACTCTCATCCTACAAGACTAACTAAACTCCTTCCTCATCCAAGCTGGCAGTTTAACCCCCTCCTCACCCCTTTGGTGACTGGTTATCTCCCCTGCTTGGTTTTTCCCCTTGGAGTTTTCCTTGTCTTCCTCTCAGTCATCTGGCTCTCCCATTTTGCATACGCAGAAAAGTAAGTTTTCTCAACTTTCTCAAAACCTAGATACCTCATAAGTGCTCTCACATAAAGTATGGCTTAAGATCAGACTACAGATATCCGATCCCTACTACTGTTTTTTACTTTGCTAAAATTTTTGTCAGCTAATTAACCTGTATGCTATTTTCTTACATGAATAAAATGATGAATACCTATATTACAACAATTTCTAAGAGGCAAAATACAGCAGATTTACATAAAAAAAAAAACAAAAAACATAGCCATTTCATTTAAGTTTAGATCTGTAGTCTAGACCTGACAACTTGTTATTGGCTTTCTTTATCCACCTCGGAACTTGGTCACTTTCAAAAGGCTTCCTTTTGTCATGATGCACTACTCTTTCATCTCCTTCTCTGTTGACCATCAAGAGGAAATTAATGTCTGTTATTTTTTTTCTTTACCAGGAATGGCCCATCATACAAGTTTTCAAGTTTCTGGGCAAGTCCTACTTTTTTGCCTCATGCAAGGACCAGACTATGTCACCAACCTCGTAACTTTTTAATGAGAGCTTGGGCCTTTAATTTCAAGAACTTACGGGCTACGTCATGTGCGCATTGAATAAGTCTGTCAGTACCAAATTATACCGATTTCCTCTTGGCGTTAATGGCAGGGGGCGCACATAATCAATTACCAGAACACCTCAAGGGGCACCGACTGTGATGGTCCCCATTGGGGCTCTTGGTGTCTTTTGCGGCTTCTTATTCATGGTATATATTTTTCACTTCTTGACGTAAGCAACTATGCCCTATTTCATAGCATACTAGTAAAATCTTTGCTGTGTTTTCTCTTTGGTTTTCTTAATACCTAGGTGACCAGTCAACACACTGTCATGCATCTGCTTTAGGACATTTTCTCGGAAAGTTCTTGCCACAAGAAACTTTGAATTTCCCTGACCCATTTTCTTGTCGAAAGTACGGAACAGTAAACCATCACTTTCTTCAATGGAATTCCACATCAACTAATAATGTCGACTTGCTGGACTAAACATCCGCATAGTCTGGCTGTCTGGGCGGGTATTGTCTCCCTTTGCCAAATACAACGGTCTGATATCCGGATCTTGTTGGTGCTCTTTTCTCAAGTCTGTTGCTGACATACCACCATCATATAACCAGCTATAATCTGTTGTTTTCTTCCTCTCTTCACGTGCGGAAGGGCCTGGCTGTTGTTCATCTTCTACCACTTTCACTTTGCACGAGTCTTTTACTGTGGAACTTTCATTACCAGTTTGGACCTGAAATTTAAAAAAAAAAAAAAAAAAAAAAAAAAAAATCATATTTGCCCTGGAGTAGCTTATCATGTGCCTTCTTTACGCACTTTTTGCATGGCCCGCATTTGAATGGTTCATTCATGTCAGCATCTTGGCAGCAGCAATCCCGAGGATTTCGACACCTGTGCAATGCATCACAATGGCCCAGCTTCTTGCCGGGATGATACTGCACTGAAATATTATAATGGGAGAGGATGTCAATCCAGCGTGCTATCTTACCACGTGGTTCCTTGAGGCTGAACAACCGAACCAAAGCTTGATGATCAGTTCTAACCAGGAACTTTCGCCCCAAAAGGTACTGCCTGAAATATTCAACAAAACACCTGACTGCAAGGAGTTCTTTTTCAGTGATACAGTAATTTCGTTCAGCTTTATTCATTGGCGATCACACGCTCCCTTCCATCTTGCATCTGCAAAAGAATCCCCCCAATTGCGCCATCTGATGCGTCAACATCTAGTATAAACTCACCACCATCATTGAGAGGATATCCCATTACATCAGGGCTCATTACTGCTTCATTAAGGCTGTCAAAGGACTCTTGGGATGATGAAGTCCAAATGAATGGTTTGTCTTACATTGTTAATTTGATCATTGGTCTTGCCGAGTTATTCAGTCCAAATTGTAGATGAGTCATTTCAAATTGCCCAAATTTGCAGCAAAAGGCAGATTTAGGTATGTCCTATTCTTTAACAGGAATTTAAGGTATCCACTTGTCAGATCAAACGTGCTAAATAGTGTAGACCCCGAGACAGCATCAAGGCAGTCTTGTATCCTTGGCAGTGAAAATGCCTCTGGAGTCACGAGATTATTTAATTTTCTATAATCAATACATGGTCTCAAAGTTCCATTCTTCTTCCATACTAAAGCAACAGGCGAGGCCCAAGGTGATATACTCTTCCTTGCAACTATTTTTTCTATAAGTTTTTCTACAGCCTTTTTCTCCTTTCCCGTAAATGCCATAGGAACTCGTCTAGGAGGCGTTTTAATGGGTGCAGCATCACCAGTATTTATAGAGTACTCTGTGAGATGAGTGCATCCTATATCCCATTCATCTTTAGAGAATATGTCCTGATATCAGTAAGTCTGCTACAGCCTTCTTTTCTTTATTAGCAAGCCTCTTTGTAGTCTCATTAAACAAGCACTCTATATGGATAGGACTGCTTTTAGCCTGTCCTCGTTAAATTTTGAGTCAGACTTGGGTGGAATGTCAACTTGTTGACCCTTTAACTCCATCCTTCGGATGCTAGAGTTATCACCTAAAGCCTTCTCATCTTCACTTGCAATCAAGGTAACTGCATTTCCTTTCACAGGCTCTGCAATACTAACAACTGCATCCTGTTTTAAAGAAACAGGTGTTGAAAATGTGTTCATTAGCCTAACCTTGCTGGTTACTTGCTGACTTTTATCCACTTATGTTGCAGCCATTTGCAGCTGGTAAGCTTCTTTCAAATTCTCAGTGGTTTCAACAAGGAATTCGTGTAGACTGCACAAGTCGTCTTCCTCCATGCGCTCTATGAAGACATCAACTGGTGCCTTACTTTGGCCCGGAATGGTGAAATCTTCAGCAAGAGACACTTTACGGCTTTTATCACTCACTCCTGGACCTATGCATGGAATGTCTTGTTTCCTCAGTTTTATTACTCCTTTACTCATGATTATATTTGTCGGTCCCTCTGTCTCATTTTGTAGTATATCCATTCCTAAAAGTGCATCATCCCCTATTTCGGCCACAATGACCTCTTTCTTTAAAATCACAGGGCCTAACTGAATATTGAAGTTTCTTCGACCAAGTTCCTTGATTGGTGCCCCATTCGCACTTACCAGGCACTTTAAATTCACTAGTTTTGGTCTATTGCTTGGACTCCTCTCACTGTATACTTTGCTAGAAATCACAGACCTTATTGCCCCAGTATCGGCAGTGAATAAAGAAGGGATATCTTTTACAAGGCCCCTCACGTACAAGCTATTGCTACTTTGGGTCCTTCTTATTACCGCAGAATTACAATTAAAGTTTTTGTGGTCTTCTGGGCTTCTCCTCGACCACACGGTTCAGCTCCTACTAGTTCAAATTATGTCTGCCTAGAGGTTCATCTTTACTACCCTGTTTTTGGCTGTTATTTGGCTTTACCAAAGTACTCCTATTTGGGCAGTCTCTTATTATGTGGCCTCTATGGTTACATAAGTAACAAACAATTTCTCTCCCCTTTTTCTTTTCATGATATTTATTGGCCAACTTGTCCAACTTTGCCAGGACCACCTGCAGCATTTTAAGCAAAGACTCTTCTTCCTTGGCTGCTTCTGTTTGGCTCTCATGTGTTTGAGGAGCTTGAGTATGAATATTACCCTTGCAGACTCTTAGCACTTTCATCAGGCATGCAAGTCCAGCTTCTGTCAACTTGGTCACATTCGCTGTTTTCAGCTACTTGCCTTGCAAATTTCTTCATCTTCTTGTCATTGTATGGCTCACCATCTCTTCTTTTCCTTGTATGTATTAACCTGGCAACTCGGAATACCGCCTCATGGATGTTCTGAGGATCTTTGTGGTATTCGACCTCGAACTTGGCCTCATGATCACTCAAGCCATCTAGAAATCGTCTTACTAAATCCTCTTACCTTACCACGTCATCCTTCTAGCCATAGGCCTTTGCATATAGCCGTTTCAGTTCAGCTGCATATTCTTTAACTGTCTCCTCATTTCTATGGTCTCTACGACTGAATTTGGCGGCAAATGACCTTTGTGTCTCTACAACTCTAAACTGAGTCCTCAACTCTTTTACCAGCTCTCTATAACTACTCAGTTTCCTCCGTGGTAAATAGGTAAAGACGAATTCCCCTGCATTACCTTGAAGTTTTGGGAGCAGATGATCTATCATCTCGTCTTCATCCCAACGACATCTCTCTGTCATCACTTCGAATCTGTTAATCCAAACAGACCAGTCTTCCTTGCCTGAGAAGGTTGGGATCTTCACATCATAGGGGGCATATACTTTTGTGGCCTATGCTGTTGATAGTCGAGTCTGAATTCATCTACTTCATCTCTTCTGGAACACATTGATGGCCTCACTTGATCATGCCTGGACACAAAGTGGCTGACTTCATGCTCTCTAGCTCGGACATCTCTTTATGCCTGTGGGCTAATTTGGTAATCCCCTCTGTTTCGATGCAGATCACCTATCTCAGCATTACCCTGGAAAGGATGTGATGAATTCTGTCTTGTGAGGTGGCTGTTATCAACTCTGAAATCAGCCTGCCCACTTTTGTTCTGCATCCCATTGTCACGACTCTAGAGGTCCAAACTCCTTGAGTGTCCAGCCTCTCTCACCGTAGAGCCAGAATCCAGAGGCTGTGCAAAGGACACTGGTTCCCTCTGAGGCATGGCTACCCTCTCAGCAAAGAACTGTAAGGTGCCCATTCTCCCGGGTGGTCCCTGTCTGTGGCTGTCAGTGCTTTGCTGATCCATGAAATATCTAGCATCATTATCATTCAGCATGCACTGACTTTGCTCTGTTACTCTAGGTCTGTGTGGAGAACATCTAGTCATGGGCTGCTGTATGTCATTAACCCTTTACCAAACGACAAAATTTTGGACTGGACCAAATTGAAAGCATTTGCAGACGACAAAATAAATGTGACTAAAAAATTGAAATTTATTTTGGGAAGGGTAGAAAACATTGTGGGTAAAGGAGAAAAAGCTGGTAACCAGCATTTTCTCCTTCTCCCACAATGTTTTCAAAAGTCCTCTTCCTCAGGGTCGTTAAAAGTCTGGACTGTGTGGTAAAGAGTTAAGGCCTCCTTTTTCACCGCTTATGTCACCAGAACCAAAGTTTAATCCTGTTGAATAGTGTCGTTCCTTTCTTTACTAAGGTTGGGACGTGCCGCAGGATCCACCATTATACTAGAGAGGTCCATATTTGCTATCTTATCAGCAGTCCTACTTTCTCCATTAGTCAAATCTTCTGGATATATGATATTCTTTCTTCTCCCCATAGATGTAGAAGGCTCGTATCTCTGGATTAACAATGAATTGTTGAATGTGAATCCCACTTCTGACACCATGAAATTGTGTAGCGAGCTAGTGATCCTCTCCTTCCTTTAGCTCCTGGGTTATCGGATGTCAGGGTTGTATAATTTGGACTCCACACAATTATGTTAAAAAAAACCTCAAAAAGGAGGGGGGGGGGGGAGTAAAAAGACTATTTAGTCAGAATAAAACAAAAAATGGGAAGTACAGACAAACAAACAGTGAGTTTAAAATGAAGATTCTTGTTTTTTAATAACACTTTTGAAGCGTAAAAATTTTACTTCATGAGATAAAAAAAAAAAAGTTCAACAGTTTAAAAACATATTCAGTAATGGCAGCCGTTTACCAAATGACTAGAGCAGCATTAATTGCTATAAATACTTTCAGTCAGCACCAACTGTAGGTCTGTAATTCCAAATTTATATTTTGAATTTAGAGCTAAATCCCTTGAAAGATAAAATAATCAATTAACAAAGAAGTGACTTTCAAAGACAAGAACTTTAAGCTCTATTCATCGGAAGAATATTTAAATCTAACACTGAACTGGATAACGTGCCGAAATGCGACAGTCCGATCTAAGTCAGTACCTTAAACCGAGAGCGAACGACGGAGTCGATCTACGTGTACAAACTCTTTGATAAACAAATATAAAAAACCCGAAAGCTAAGTACAAATAATCATAAGGAAACTTAATAAACTTAAAAAAGAATTAAACTTAAATAAAAAATTAAATCGAGCGATACCAAAGAAAATTTCAAGTGGAGTCCCATATTTGGCCAAAACACTGCCTTTTATACTTAAAATTTCCGACATACCAACATCGTCGGAAACAGTGTTGCAGCTCCAACACATCCGACGTTGGAGGTTTTCCGACCGATGTTAGATGACGGTTTTTCAGCCAAATCTAACAGTACCGCAGCCAACTTACAGACAAATAATCACAAAAATTAAAATAACACTTTTTCTACATTAATTAATGTTTTCTTTCATTTTTATCAAAACCTAAAGAGTTAAATGTAAAAAAGGTTTTTCTTTCAAATACTACCGCTTAAAACAGAACGTTGTAGTATGACGTCATAACAAATCCCAATATGCATTGGGACAACAACAATCATGGAGTCACTATGTGAAACGCATGGATCTATCTTGCAATGGATAATTCAGAGTAAATACGCAACATAGGATGCTTCCATCGTAAGGTAATGGGCACGAAACAATATTTGAATGAAAAGATAAACTCAAAGTGACTAATATATAGAATTACTGCTAAACATTAATGCGAACTGAACCGAAAGTAGGCTCTCGTTCAAACATGATTAGGACGAGGAGTTCCGATATCGCCTCTCCGAAGGCCAAGACATTACAATATCAACTTTTCTATAAAGAATTACTGCTAAAAATTAATGCGAACTGAACCGAAAGTAGGCTCTCGTTCAAACATGATTAGGACGAGGAGTTCCGATATCGCCTCTCCGAAGGCCAAGACATTACAATATCAACTTTTCTATAAACAAAGATTTTTGTTACCGCGCCCTCCTTCAAAAAAGCATATTCTCTGTTATTTCTTCTGTGTTAAACGCGATACGATTTTGTTATACTCTTGCATGTTGTTGTTGCATGTTGTTGTTTATTAAGACACGACAAAGCTTGATTAGGACGATTCTCTTCCTTTCTAGTTTGCCGATGGGTGTAACACCAATTTTGATTACGAGGCATTAAAAGAGTAATTGTTAATTGGCAGGGTCATAAATTACAAGCTTCCAAACACAGGACAACCCGTTAACCCTACATCAAACAGTCCCGGGTTTCAACGACCCTATTAAGCAAAAAAGTTTGAAACCATTGTACCATTTCCCAAAATGTTTTCTATCTGTACAAAGCTCATACAAATTTGGACGAGGTAAAAATTGTGCTTTTTTTTAAAATAGTTAATCCCGCTTAACATCTTTTCATTCAACTAGTTGATGTGCCCTTACAGAGGTTTTGTTTACTCTTTACTAGATGACAAAGTTTTGCCCTTATCCAAACTGTAAGCATTTGAAGGCCGCAAATCAGTGTAACAAAAAATATTACTTTTGTCTTTTATAGGGTAGAAAACATTGTGGGAAAAGGAAAAAATGCTGCTGTTTACCAGCATTTTCTCCTTTCCCCACAATGTCTTCCAAAGCTTTCTCCCCTTGGGTCGTTAAAAATCGGGGTTTTGTGGTAAGGGGTTATGTCGGCTATTTTCCCCTTTTCACAATAATCAAGTTACCCTTATGTCCTGAAATTGTTATTTAGACAATATCACAAAACATACCTTTGTTCAAAGGTAGTGAAAATATTAAATATCGTAATAAGGGAAGCAAGGTTGAAAAAATGGGTATTGTGCTGTTGGAACCGACGGAAAACTGTCACCATAATATGAAAAGTGGCATGGGGAGAAAATGAAACAATTGTTTTTAATTTATGAAGGATGCAAAAAATTGGGAAAAGGACCGAGTTTAAATATGTCTGTTATGAACATCACAGATGTGAAACAACATTGCACAAATTCTAGCACCTATATTCTAGTTTCACACAATATGGAATTTCTACACCCGAATACAAGGAAGAATATTCTTCCTAACTGTGTAGGTTATACGATTCTTGTGCCTGGTAAAGGGTAGCCTGGGTACAAGTCAAGTCATTTTTTTTTCCCTTTTTTATATTTGAACGTTCCTTTGTCAAAAAATGATGACGTCATCTTTAACAAAGTAAATGATTGACTGAATGGTGTTTTACGCCGCCTTCAACGATATTTCAGTCATATCACGGCGACAGCTCACATATTCATGTATTTCCTGGGTTTCACCAGTACAAAGCTAGGGCTCTGAAGTGTCTTGCCCAAGGACACTCTCACAAAAAACCCAGTGGATCCAGTGAGGCTCGAACCCGGGGCCTCCAGGTTACACTTTACCACTGAGCCACGCATGACCCCAACAGAGTAAAGTCCGAATATATAAAAAAGGTAAAAATGATCGGACTGGAACCCAGGCTAGGTAAAGGGTGATTGGTTTAGAATATCTGATGCGTCAGTAAATAAGGGCGGGGGTTAGTCGATTGCTTCACTTGTAAACAAACTGTGTTTCTGTTCTTAAATGGAAGATAGGTAAATAATGGATATTAATGTTAGGCAGGTAAATAACCCTACATCATCATTTCTTTTTTGGCATTTTGTTTTATCTACTTACTTTAAAATATTCAAATTGTTTCTTTTGGCTGGAAGGAAATAAATAATGAGCCTTGACATTTCAAACCTAACGATTGGCTTTGTAAAACGTGTCAGAATTCCTCTGGTTGGTAATTGCTGCTTTAGTAAATTTGTGTTATGATAATTGTGGGCTTCAAAAATAGACTATCGCCACAACTACACTTGCGGCCAGCATAGCTTTCATCTTGTGAAAAGAACGAAATAATTTTAGGCAGTACAACAAAAACAACAATTTAGTAAGGGTGCCTTTTAATCAAAAGAAAAGAACTGTATTAAATCTAAAACCGTGGCGGGAAAAATGGAATAGCCAAAATTGAAAATAGGGTAATGAGGCCTAGGATTACTGGTTAAAAAAAAAAAAAAAAAAACCGTTAAATGAACTAGAAACTAGAATAAAGACAGATGTCGTATATTATTCACCATTTTCCACTTTTTTTTTACTCTTCAGCATGAAAAATGTAAACCTATCTAAGAAAAAACATACTGATACAATCTTACTATGATGAACTGATGGTCGTACGAAATAACCATTTTCAGTCGATTTCCTACCCAAGCTTACTTGGGTACGATATTTCAAGGGGACTATATCGTGTCTTCTGTGCCAAAAAAAGTACGATGAAATTTAAATTTAGAAAGGAAATCTTGGTAATGTTGCAAACTTTCAATAAAAGATTGATCATTCTACCATTGCAGACAAAACCTACGTAATAAAAGGCATGAAATAGCTCACTGGAACACAAAAATTCAATAAAAGCAACGCGGCGAAATATTTTTCTGTGATCTGTCCACCATATTGAAATCCGTGGCGATACACCTAAAAACCCGCTTGGCTGCTAGGTAAGCGCTTGCATACGATAGAAATTGCTCGCGAGCCCTAGCAAGCGCTTGTCATATTGAACGCACGGCAGGTTTCTTTGTTAAGTGATAGGAGTGGCAGTTAGTTACCAAACATTGATTTAACTCTTTATCAGAGGAGAAATATGTAGACTTGTCCAGGTTGAAAGCATTGAAGACGTCTATTTAAATGTTGCTAAGATAACGGAGTTTGTCTTTGAAAGGGTAGAAAACATTGAAGGAAAAGGAGAAAATGCTGGTTACCAGCATTCTGCCCTTTCCCACAATGTTTTCAAAAGGCGTCTTCCTCAGGATCGTTGAAATTCGGGTTTGTGTGGAAAAGTTGTAAAGGAATATTGTTAGCAAAGTTTCACATTTGACTATTCGTCTTTGACTTTTTAGAACATATTTCTTTATGATAATACTTTGAAGAATTTTACAAAGCTCATTTTCTCAAACTTGAAATCACTACATATTTTTATGTAAGAAAGCAAGATAGTCAACGTTTTTTGGCTTGTTTGATGCTCGTCTGTCATTAATAACCTGCCTGGCCTAGGAAAAAACCCTTTCTGAAGCAAGTGATGTCCCTCGCACACACAAATGGAATTTTGTCAGAGGTGCTAACAGTGGGTATGATACTTCCTTTGCTTTCCACCATGCTAAAGGATTTTCTGATTATTGAAGGATGGGTTCACTCTTGTATCTGATTATCTCCTCATTTACTCTGTCCATGACAGGTGTGAGAGGTTCCACTTTTGTAATAAATGTATCAGTAAACAAGTCATCAAGTGCACAAGTTTGTCTTTCTGATTTCACTGCTACACCACAGACAGCAGAAGCAGTAGAATCCATGTCACTACTAGTGTCTACAGAAATTTGCCCTGTTAGATCCAGAGAGGTTTGAACAGATGTTGGTACAGACCCTCCGAAACCTGGGTCTGTGTCCATAATGCTTGGGGCAGTGGGAAGAGCTGGGACAGGCTGGTCACTTACAACATTTGCTCCTTGTTGATCCTCAACCTTGACTGTTATCTGAAATAAAGCAGAAGAAAAAAATTTTTTGTCAGAAAGAGTGAAAAGTGATGAGTCTGCTTTTAATTATTGCTCTGGCCACTGAATAAATGGGTTTTGAGAATTTGTTCTTTTAAATTATTTCTTAACCTTTTACCAAATGAATTTCTGTACAAAACTCCATCTGCTGTGAATATTTAATCAAGTTAATTTTCATGTTGGTACCTATAACAAAGCAGCAATGTAGGCTAATTTAATAAGCAGAGTAGATTCTGATCAGACTGCTCCTATAGGAGCCACCTGATTTTGTCCGCTGTTTCCATAAGTTAAAAGGTGTAACGAGAGATCATTATGTTTTGTAAGTCAATATTAAATGTATCTCCTTTTAGACAGAGCTCCAATCAACCACTGTGTTCTATCATTTCTGAAATTGCATGTCTGTACTGTGACAAATTAGCATGCAATAAGATTGAGAATATTACAGAATACACAGTGTTTAGGATATACACCTGCTTGCCTGTGAAAGCTGCATCAGTGGCTATCTTAGCAAAAAACAGCAGTTTTCTGTTCTTCAGACGAGAATTGCAGGGACTTGAATCGTGGATCCAGGGCTGAAGTTGTTGACATGTATTCCATCTGGTCAGGATACCTTAAAATATAACAATATAATTACTATTCTTACTATTTGAGAAAAAAACAATTCCCACCAAAGAATATCATCTAACCATTAAATTTGTTTTCAGATCTTGGTAGACAGGGTATAGACTCTAAGGAGGGTTGAGAGATATACTATCGTGGCATGCAATATCGCGATGCATCGATGCGTCGACGATATCGCCCCAGCTCTACTGTGAAATAGTGCGAACGGTCCCGGATTCTTAGAACAAAATCAAGACATTTCCCCGACAATTTTGTTCAGTTTGGTTCAGAGTCAAATAACATGTTATGAACATTTTACGGACACATTTACCCAGTTCATGTTTTCTGGAAATGGTATGTAGATGGCCAGTCTGCTACAGGGTGTGTGAAGGGGTGCACAGTATTGTCGAACTAATGATAATGCTCAGGAATACAACGTCACGCCTTTCTCGGATCCATCACCTCTTAATTGCAAAACCAGAGGTTTCCTGACACAAGAATAGGATAGGAGATTACAAAACACTTCTGAATTAATAAAAACTATCATGGCAACCCCAAAAAAGGCCAAGCGTGTACTTTCCGATTCAGATTCTGAATCAGACATTTCTTCTACTTCTAACTCTACTTTTGCGAGGTTTTTTGTCATAGAGTCAGCTGACACAAAAAAACCAATTACAAAACTGTCACCTTTTATTATAGAAAAAACAATCTCTTCTATCTTAGGTACACCAAAATCTGTAAAGAAACTGAAAAATGAAACCCTGCTTGTTGAATGTTTTACCCAACAGCAGGCAAAAAATCTTCTTGGCCATAAAAAGTTCTACAACGTAGATGCTAAAATCTATCCTCATAAATCCCTTAATACAAGCAAAGGAGTCATTCGATGCAAAGAACTATCATACTGCGACTCCATAGAAGAGATTAAGACTAATTTACAATCTCAAGCTGTGTCTGACGTCAGGAGAATATCTGTTTTTAGAGATGGAGTACGTAGGGAGACTCACACTTACATTTTAACATTCTCCACACCCTTTTTACCTACTTCCATTAAGATAGGATTTCAATCGGTCAATGTCGATGTGTATGTGCCAAACCCGCTGCGTTGCTATAAATGTCAGCGGTATGGCCATCATGAAAGCACCTGCACAAACATCCCTGTTTGCCCAAAATGTGCTTTCGAGGGCCCCGACCATGATCCGAAAACTTGCAATAATCCAATGCTCTGTTTTAATTGCAAGTCTTCTCATCCAACCTTCTCCAAAAACTGCTCGGTATGGAAGGATGAGAAGGAAATTCTATCAATCAAATACAAGGAAAACATTAGCTTTTTGGAAGCAAGGAAAGTGGTTGAAAAACGAAAAAATGATGATACATTGCTGACTAGTGCAACTTCTTATGCCAAAGTCATATCTCCCATATCTTCACAAGGACATTGCTCAAACTGTGAACTCTTGGCAAAGAAACTTCTTGAAAAGTTTCCAGAAATGGCCAATGAGTTGAAGAGCTTAGTTCCCAATGTCGAGGTTACAACACCTTCCACTCAGACTCAGCCTGCATCTGAAACAAACAAACCCTCTTCTGCACCCCCAAAACCCACAAACTCTCAAAGTGTTCCTTCACAAAAAACCCCAAAGCCCTCTTCCTCTTCACAAAATATTTCTTCAAAAAAAGCTTCAAAGCCTTCTGCACCTTCAAAACAGCCTCCTAAGAAACCCCAACCTCCATCTTCACAGTCTACAAATAAATCTAACGCTCCACCTAAAGATAACAAATCGTATCATGTACCCCGATCACCAAAAGATCTTCTTCAAAATCTAAACCACAGTCTAGAGATAACCATGAATCCTGTGAAATAGCAGTCACAGTAGATGATCCGGTCCCTACCTCCAACAGATTTTCGGAGTTAGAGGACATGGATGCAGATACTGAAAATCTGGAAGGTGAGGCTTCAGATTCAGAAGCCTCTATCTGGTCCAGTTCTAAAGATCTTTGGAACAAGGACACTGATACTTGGCACACATCCAAACCCGAGACAACTGTAATTAAATCTTAATCTATTTTAAAATGTATTGGTCTACGGCCTCTTTTTTTACTTTAGTTTTTATACTCTCTTTATGCACTATGGATACCATAATCCAGTGGAATTGTCGAGGTCTAAAGTCAAACTTTGACGAACTTTCCCTTTTAATCAATGATCACAAACCAGTTGCTGTTTGTCTGCAAGAAACCTTCCTTAAGCGGGAGGATGATATTTCTGTCAAATATCATTCCATTTACAATAAAGTCTTTACCGAAGGCGAGAAAGCTAGAGGTGGTGTTTCTATTATTGTCAATAACAACATTCCTCATAAAGTTGTGTCTCTTAATACAAACTTGCAAGCTGTTGCCGTCAGGTTATCTTTACACAGTGCTGTTACACTGTGTTCTTTATATCTCCCCCCAAGTACACCTATCAATGAGAACAATCTGAATGATCTCATTTCCCAATTGCCATCCCCCTATATTCTTGCTGGGGACTTTAATGGTCACAGTGTTATGTGGGGTTGCAATGACACTAACCAGAGAGGTTTACAGTTGGAGAACTTCATTTCGAATAACTCCTTATCTTTCATGAATAATGACAAATCCAAAACCTACTTGCATCCAGCAACGGGATCTTACTCTTCTATTGACTTAACCTTATGCAGTCCAGTCTTACTTCCCGATTTCACCTGGAAAGTGACTGAGGATTTGTGTGGAAGTGATCACTTCCCTATTATCTTATCATCTACACAACCATCCAGCAGTGTAAGACCGCAGAAATGGAAGCTCTCTAAAGCCAATTGGAACAGATTTGAAACCCTCTGTGAACAGACCATTACACATGACAAATTTGGAGATTGCGATGATCCCACAAAACTTTTTACTTCGCTGTAAATTGATGCAGCTAAACAGTCTGTCCCCCAGACCTCGACAAATCCAAAACGTCCTGACAAGCCTTGGTACAATGAAGATTGTAAACAGGCTGTCAGAGACAGAAAACAAGCCCTTAGAAAGTTTAACCTCAGACCTACCAAAGAAAATCATGACTTATTCCGTATTTCCAGGGCAAAGGCTCGTCGTACCATTAGAGAAAGTAAGCGCAAGGCTTGGAGACAATATGTCTCTAAATTAAATAGTAGAACCACTACTAAAAAAACCTGGGACATGATCAGAAAGATCAATGGCAAAGGCCAACCCCCTCTTAGTCACCTTGAAGTTAACAATACTTCGTTGGAAACACCCCAGGATATAGCTGATGCTCTTGCCGACACCTTTTGCAAAAAGTCCTCCTCTGCAAACTATTCTGAAAAGTTTCAGAGGAATAAAGCCAGAGAAGAAAAGAAAAAACTTAATTTCAATTCTTCTAATTCAGAGCATTATAATAAACTCTTCACTTTTAAAGAATTAAAATCTGCTCTGAATAAAGCTCACGATTCTTCTCCTGGTCAAGATAAAGTTCATTACCAGTTTTTAAAACACTTACCTTTTACTTCTCTCTCTGTTTTACTTGATATTTTTAATGATATCTGGCAGTCCGGTGATTTTCCTTCGTCCTGGCGAGAGGCACTAGTCATTCCTATCCCAAAACCTGGCAAGGATGCTAGTGACCCCGCCAACTATCGTCCAATAGCTCTTACTAGTTGTCTCTGCAAGACTCTAGAACGTATGGTCAACGACAGGCTTGTCTGGTTTCTAGAAAAAAACAACCTCATCGTTGATGTACAGAGTGGATTTCGTCGTCAACGTGGCACCATCGATCATCTTGTCCGCTTTGAAACCTTTGTCAGAGAAGCCTTTATTAATAGACAACATGTAGTATCTGTCTTTTTCGACCTTGAAAGCGCTTATGATACGACTTGAAAATACGGAATTCTTAAAGACTTGCATGACTTTGGTCTTCGAGGCCGTCTTCCTCTTTTTATCTCAGCCTTCTTGGATGAACGTCTTTTCCGTGTCCGAGTTGGCAATACTGTCTCGGGAGCCCGTGAACAGGAGATGGGTGTGCCCCAAGGATGTATTCTCTCTGTTACACTTTTTAGTGTAAAAATAAACAGTATAGTTAAAGCTATCTGTCCTGGTGTAGACTGTTCTCTTTATGTTGATGACTTTGTTATATGCTTCAGATCTCGAAATATGAATATTATTGAGAGACAACTTCAACAGTGTCTCAACAAACTCCAAACGTGGTCTGATGAAAATGGCTTCAAATTTTCAAAGTCCAAAACGAAGTGCATGCACCTATGTAATCTACGTGGTGTTCATCCAGACCCTGAACTGTATTTGGACAAAACTAAAATTGAAGTCGTTTCTGAATTTAAATTTCTCGGAGTCATCTTTGGCAGAAAGCTTTCCTTCCTTCCTCACATCACTGCTCTTAAAAAGAAATGCAAGAAGGCTCTTAATCTTCTAAAGGTTGTGGCCCATTCTGAATGGGGAGCAGACCGTAAAGTCCTCTTGCGGCTTTATCGGTCTTTAGTTCGCTCCAAATTAGACTATGGATCTATCGTATACGGATCAGCCCGTAAATCTTGCCTTAAAATTCTTGATCCTATACACCACGAAGGCCTTCGTCTTGTACTTGGCGCTTTCAGAACTTCTCCCGTCAATAGTCTCTATGTTGAGGCTAATGAACCTTCTCTTTCTTACAGGAGGGAAAAACTATCGCTTCAATATCTTTTAAAACTGAAGTCGAATCGTTTTAACCCAACTCATAAAGTTGTTTTTAAACCTCAGTATAAACGTCTTTTTGAAAGGAAACCAAATGTTATTCCTCCATTTGGTATCCGCATGGAGCCCATTGTAGATAACCTTGGCATAGACATTGAGTCTATTGCCGACTATGAAATCTCTGAAATCCCTCCATGGACACTAAACAGTGCAGAATTCAGATTTGACCTTGCATCCGACAAAAAGTCAGTCACGGATAGAACTGTGTTTCATGCTAGATACAACGAGATAAAGGAGCATTATTTTTCCTTCAAACCAATCTATACAGATGGATCTAAAGAGGGAAATTCTGTAGCAGCTGCCGCTATTTGTGGAGAAAGGAGCTTAAAATGCCGCCTTCCAAACAATTCCTCTATCTTCTCTGCAGAAATTAAAGCTATTGATCTTGCCCTTAATCTAGCTGAACATTCTAATTCCAACCGTTTCATTATCTTTTCGGACTCTTTGTCAACATTACAGGCCCTTTCAAATCAACGATTTGAGAATCCCTTGATATGTATTTTACTTGAAAGGATCTCACAAATTTCTTCTATGAATAGATTGGTGTTCTGCTGGCTTCCAAGTCATGTAGGCATCAAAGGCAATGAAAATGCCGATAGGTCTGCCAAATCTGCACTTAACCTTCCCATTTCAGATTTTAAAGTTCCACACACTGATTTTAAATCCTCTGTTTTAACACATATCCAATCTTCTTGGCAATCCCAGTGGGATGCTGATGTTTTCAATAAACTGCATTCAGTTAAACCTTCCCTTGGTGAATGGTACCCCGTTTACAGGTCTGTTCGTCGAGAAGAAGTGATAATTGCACGACTTCGAATTGGCCATTCACGCATTACACATTCCTGGCTCTTGACCAGAGATGATGCCCCTGAATGTATTCCATGCAATGCACCCTTCTCTATAAAACACATTCTACTAGACTGCATTGACTTTCAACCAATTCGTTCAAAATATTTCAATGTCGGTAGTTTAAAAAATCTTTTTGATTCTGTCAGCGTTGAATCTATTATCGCTTTCATAAAGGAGATTGGTATTTACAATAAACTGTGATATTTCCTTTTTGAGTTTCTTACCCATCTTTTTACATTCTTTACACATCTTTATATAAAATACCTTGTCAGCTGATTCACAATCTTACCTTTTTTAATCTAAAACTTTTGAGTAGGCAGGGAATGCCCAGCCACTCAATATCATATTTTATGCACATTGTCAGTTACACGTAACTTTTCTTCATTTAAAGACTCCTTTATTATCAATTTAAGACTGTTCAAATCTTTTTATCGCAGTCTTAACATCATTATTCAAAACCTTTCTGAGTTAATAGGGAAGCCCTGTTGCTCAATTATATCTTTTATACATACTTAGATCACACATGATCCTTCTTAACTTAACTCTTTTACTGTCAGCATGTCTCAAATCTTTTTAGAAAAAAATCCGCCTTAATCGTTCCTTCAACACAGATATGCGCGCTAAATGACCAAGGCTGTCGATGCGCCATAAAACAACATTCATTCATTCAATTTCCTCCGATTCAGACAATTCCTTTTTCTTTGAGCGGACAGAGGTTGCTGGACATATCAGGAACAGCAGATTCCCCGTAATTCCTGATGCCCCTAGGGGCCAACACGTCTCTATCCGGCTGCACTCTCACTTTCAGTCAGGACACGTGGTTTCTTTTCTTATTTCTATGCAGCATGTTATTCAAGATTCACTGCTTCCTGAAATGAAAAGTAGCACCCAGTTGTGCTTGCTTAACCCAAGACCAATTGTTTCCTTTTTTTAAGCTAGACGGTAACACTGAATTACCAGTCTACTAAAATCGTCTTTTTTAACGAAACCTAAACCTAGAGTATAAAATAGGCCCCTGGAAGGCATCAAAATACCCTGGCCCAATTTCCCTTCCACCACTTCGATGATTTGGGCTGCGCGATTGGACTTGTCCGTTTGCTGTGGACCACTTGATGCCATTTTGGTCTTGCTTCTTAAAAATTCAACCGTTGTATCTGTAACATAATGCAACAATTTTTCAGTTTTTCACCCCTATATTATAAAACTGTCGTCATAAAATAAACTTTAACTCTTATTAAAAATTAAGGGAGTTTATCACAACTGAATTTTATCACAGTCTACGGACACCGGCTTTCGACACAGTCAGTACACAATCTCCCTGTCCTTATTTTGACTGGATATGAAATTTCTTCTGTATCGTACCAACGAGGATGGGAGCTCCTAGTCTTTACAGACTTTTATTCTATCATGATGTCATGATGGGCTGCTACTATAGAACTCTTTAATTTTACCCTGTAATTGTAGGCAGTCAATATATGGTTAACTATCCCAGGACCCTTCCACATGGGTTGCAGTTTTTGGCTTAGGCTAATGTACCCGGTGTTTTCATAAATGAAAATTATGTCCCCTTCATTGAAGAACGCTCGAGAACCGGCAAATCATGGTCACGTTTATTTCGAAGATGACTGGATTCAAGAACTTCCGAGCAGTTTTATTGGCCCGAATATTGCTTTCTGTAAATTTGTACGGTATTCGGGATAATTATCACTTGTTTGGCCGCCTATTGGAAATATGAGATCTACTGGAAGATTGATTTCTCGGCCCAGCATCAATATATTGGGCGTAAATCCAGTTTGCCTGTCAATACTGGCTCGAATGGCCCCTCCAATTTGCGGTACCCATATATCCCAATCTTTTGCTGACCCTTGGACATAGCACCTTAAAGTAATGCATCTATAAGAGTCCTACTGAAACGTTCCCGATGGTCTGTAAGGTGTGGTTCTTGTTTTTTGCATACCTATCATTTGGCATAGCTCGGCAAACAAGATACTCTAAACTTTTCGCCCTTGATCACTGAAATTGTCGAAGGGAAACCCAAACGAGAACTGAACTCATAAACCAGTGCCCTCGCAGTTACCTTTGCTGTTTGTGAGGGCAATGGAATGCACTCCACCCATTAGGTGAACTTATCCACCACTTTGAGTATGTATTCATTGCCCCTTGAAGTTTTATAGAGAGGGCACGGAAATCATTGTGAACTCTCTCTAAAAGTGAACCGGATTGGTGTAGTTGTAGTGCTGATCTATTTTTTACTATTGGGTTTTTATACTTATTGCACAGGCTACATGATACTACGTAATTCTGGATGTCTTGATCCACATTATGCCAACAGAATATCATTTGGGTTCTGTCCCTTGTACGAATGATACCCTGATGCCTTCCAATTGGTATTTCATGATTTAAGACCATAACTTCCTCTTGAGGAGTCTCGGGCACAACAAAACGTAATTCAGGAGACTGTGGAGATTTCTTCCTCAATAAACCGTCTTTTACTAGGAAAGTTTCTTTATTTTCAAGATATGCTTGGCGGCCGGGCTGGAACGGAAAAGCGCCCCTTCTGGAGGTTCGCTGCCATCCCGACACCAACCTAAAACATATTTCAATGACTCTTCCTTGCTCTGGAGTTTTGATAATTGGTCTGTTGATAATTGTACCCCCAGTCCCCCATTTGGTCCCATATCGCCCGTAGATATTTTGAGTACCTTATTTGCTTTACGTTTAGTAAAGTTGGTCATGGATTGGTTTTATTCCTAGTTGCTCTGTGAGTGGCTTGTTACCCACTGAAGGCAACACGTCATCCACAGAATCTGCAAATAAGGATCAGTTCTTATGGGCTCTTTGACAATAGGTGCATCCCCTAAAGCGTAACTTTTTCAATTTAAAGCCCATTTTGTAGCTGCCACATGTATCACCAACAGGGATGCTAGAGAGGGCATCAGCATTTTGGTGCTTGCTTCCAGGGCGATTGCCATGGTGTATTGGACCAATTCCTCCAACCATCTTGCCAGTTGACTTTGTGGATTTTTAAAACTTAATAACCACGCTAAACTGCTGTGGTCTGAGCGGATTAAGAATTGGCGCCCCAACAGATTGTGCCTGAACTGACGAGTAAAACGCACCACAGTAAGATGTTCCTTACGGTACAATACCTCCTCTGCTCAGGTGATAAAGAGAACCTCGCATAAGCAATAACTTTCTCCTGACCACCCTGACCACCCTGTACTTGTGATAACTAGGCTTCTATGGTGTTTTGGGATGCATTCACACCGAGAACGATTAGACCGGTCCTGTCAGGTAAACTAAACACTGGAGCTGATGTTAAGGCCTTCTTTATTTTTTTAAATGACTCCAGCAAAGTTTGCAAAGTACCTTATAAGCCCTCTATGGTAATTGGCCAACCCCAAGAAACGTTCCACATCTTTGGAACTTTCAGGCACCGGTCAGTATTCCACATCCCTAACATGTTCATTGCTTATTTCCAACCCTTCGTCCGAAACCAATCTACCTAAAAATTCTACCTTCAGTTGGAAGAAAAGACATTTTTTGGGCTTCTGTTTAAGCTGATACTCTCTTAGTCGGGAGAATACTTCCCTGAGGTTTGAGAGATATTCGGTAAAAATCATGCCTATCACCATAATATCATCCAGAAAGGCTAGAACTATATTCTAGATAAGCCCACTCAATATCAAGATGATTGCTTCTGTAAATGTGGCTGGCGTAAATACACCGACTAAAAATCAATTCCAGAAATTGGAACAATCCATAATATGTAATTGTTTTGGTTTTCGGCTGGTCTTCACCTGCATTTAGTATTTGCCAATATGCGGACTTAGCATCCATGATTACTGATGTTAATGTCTACCTTGTATTTTTTCAGGAAATCTAATTCCAGTAATACATCATCTTTTATAGGTGTTACATAAACCCATTCAATGAAGACGTAGCCTTGGAAATCACTTACCTAATTAGGGATTCCCCACGTAGGCAGGCTATATTTAATCGATTGAAAGGCGCTAAAGAATTTGAAAAAAGGGTCGCCGGCAATAAGAGTTCTCTGTCCCACACGTTGGACAGTTAAAGCCGATACACTGAAAAGTACACCTGACAACTACCAACTCCAGAGGTGTAGGAGGACAGTTTGAATTATGTACATGACATTGAAATGAGAAGTGGGATAAGGGGTGTGACCATTTACATGATAAAGTTTGATTTTTTCTTTGGCTGTGTTTAAGGAGAAAAAAATCTTAACATACATTGACAACTTGGCAAGGGCACTGCAAGCATGTAACTCGTCAGCAAGTGATGGTCAGAGAATGGCATCGGCGACAGTCTCGGTTCTAGAAGATATGAGGAATGAGACAGCATTTGAAGAGTTTTACAGTAATGTTGAAAGATCAGCTCAAAGTCTGAATATTGAAGAGCCTGTTTTGTTAAGTTTATTACGGTCAGTGTTGCCAGACTAATTTGATGTAAAACTTTCTGAGATAAATAAGTTTATACAAGGCAGTGCTAGTCTCTATAATGAGCATGCAACACTCCTGAAACTTACACTGGTTCTACCAGCAAAAAACGCCACTAGCGAGCGTTCATTCAGTACTCTAAAATTAATAAAGATTGCACTCCGATCGAGTATGTCTCAGACAAGACTCAACAACCTAGTGATGTTGCACGTGTACAAAGATAAAACAGATGGGCTGCAAGGAACGAAGATTGGACGGGATTTTGTTGGTTCCAGTGAACACCGATATGCCAGTTTTAGTGATTTCGTGTAGACATCATGATATCCAAAACTTTGAAATAGAATTTGAAAAAAACGATGAATGGATTAAAAAAAAAAAAAAAAAAAAAAAAAAAAAAAAAAACTGGGAAAAAATAAATAATATAAAAATAAATGATTAAAATAAAAATCTAGGAGAAAAAAAATTTGAAAAAAAAAAGTATAAAACTAAGCCTGCCTAAGAAAATCACCAATCTCAGTAGGTCTCAAGCCCGAGAAAAAGGTGAGGGGTTTTATAGCATGAGCTAGAGTTATGTGTACAATTTCATTTTTACTAACCGATCAAACAAATCTACCCCCTCAACCCCCCCCCACCTCCGCAAAAAAAAAAAAAAAAAAATAGCCCTCCCCCAACCTGAAAATGCTTCCTACAGGCCTGGTCTGATCCAGTTGTTTTGCTGAGGCTGGCAATTTATCTAAATTTTGTTTGACATCCTCCAAAATATCTCATCATTTAGTATGATCGATAAATACGATCGAAGGATAAGCAATATTTCCCCCTTGCCGACTTTAACCGTTTTCTTTCGGCGTTGGAGAAGGATTCCTGAAGCTAAAAAAATGTAAACGTTAAATAGAAATAACGCTAAGAGTAACAAATAATAAAATAATATTGGCCTTTCGGGGGAAAAAGTACGTGTGGTACTAGCTATACAGTAATCCGATGATAATTTAAAAAGTACATTTACGGTAGGTGCAAACTTTTTTTTTTTAATAGAAAAAAAAGAGCTTATTTTCAATTGTATTTGTTTATTATTATCACGTTGGACACTACTTCTACATTGATAGTATCAGTATTATGAGATTACTTTAACTTACATGTGTTTGATCCAGGTGTATCCATTTTCATGGCACATGCAGAGTGGCACGTGGAAACCATGCAAAAGCAATATGTAGCTATCGGCGACATATTACATTGCAAACTCTCGAAAGTATGGAGTAAAACCGGATTTTCATTTGAGAAAAGAAATACGAATGTGTACTTATAAAGTTTTTCATTAATTAAAACTGAACGTGCTATTTTTCCCTTTCATATAAGATTGACCGTAAAACAAGAGGGTTAATTCTGGCTGTTAAACCCGCCCTAGCACAGCCACCACCTGATGCTACGCAATACTGAAGTCTTATCTGTGATATGATTCTAGCGATAATACGTCTACCATCTGATCCGTCATTGGACCTAAGGCATCGACTCTTCGCGAATGATGAAAATGTGTATACAGGTCGAGATGTTTTTAGTGTATTTTAGTGCACAGATATCAGTTCTTTGAAATAACCGGCGAGACACCTAAAACGTTTCTTGCATCAGTGACTCTCATAAGCTCTGTGGTAGAACATGCACATACGTTATCAGTCAGAAACAGAATCTTACTTTTTATGATATGATTGAGGTCCTATCCCTGTTATTTAATGTTATCGTCAACGTTCGACTTAAGTACAAGTCTCGTGAAAGATGAAATAAAAAGTTTAGTTTCAATATTTGGAAACAAAATGAAGCATTTCGTTGTTTGGCCACAGCGTGAGGAATGGTTACGGCGCCGGGGTAAATAGGGGAAACTATTTATGGCAGTCGGGGTGATTGACGAAACATCACACGAGATCTACCGGCCAATAAATTAACCTCAAGAGCAATACTGTTCTGGACACAGAAATTTTCACGCAATTGACTCTCAAATTATTGTTACACATTGAAAGTGGATTTTTAGGGCATCAAAATGACGCGCAGCAGTACCACTTATTGCAAAAGATAGTAGCACAGATTCCGATTCCGAACCAGTGCGTACTGCTCGGGGACCATTATCTTCCGCTAGGTGGCATTTTTCAAATACATCACCTATCTGATACGGGCATTCTGGGTAGAGAACCGGACTATTTTTTAAGGCGGGAATCAATGTAACGAATTTCAAAATAAAATATACGTTTGCTCGCTAAAACCTACCTTGGACGATTCATCCAGCCATGGTTAGCTAGCATATAACCTATGCACCAGCCATTTATAAACATAAGCTCCTATAAGCTTGGGAAAAAGCCCCGGTATAAGCCCAGCAAGGTGGGGACGTTAATTTTGTTGTCAGTCTGTTGCACAAATGCCGGTTTTTCTTTTGTCTATATTTAGAAACTGTTGACAGAGATTTGCAGTAAACAGTTGGTATTCTAAAAAATATTTCCCCGTTTGAAATCATTTCATATCCAAAAAAATTGAAGCGAAAGACTGACTTGATTTTTGCAAAGACGTATTATTTATGGCCATTTTTGCCTGCACTTTTTTACGCGGCAATTTACGCACCGCGTATTGATATATGTCCATTTTTAATCGGGCAGTAGACCGATTAGAGAGATGGAAAACTTCGGAAACCCGTCTACTCAGGGCAAACTGGTGTAACTGCAACTCGGAACAGCCTTTACTTACAGCGTTTTAACGCTTATACCTGCTGTGATGACCTTATTACAAAAACTACTTTTGACCCAGATAAGCGCACTTTTGACCCAGATAAGCGCAGGAATATTAATTAGCGGTAAACAGGCGTTAAGTAATGTCAAGTAATCTCGTAATAACTTTTCAATTATGTAATAAACGGCGGTTACAATTTGTTTAGTATTGAAGTATGTCATAATTACAGTATTATCAAATCTCTGGCAAGCAAAAACTGGAGCAGTTTACTTTCAACACGATTATAAGAAATAGGGTCAGTAATTAGCAGCAACTTTATGAATGAAGTGAGTGCGATTCAAGTGTATCGGGCGATGTGAACACATCTTGTAGTCGATTGCTGTCCATGTCATTCGGCAAATTTCGAGTGATCCGTTGATAGTGATATGTAGCTACGGGATCGGCCGAGTTGTGACGAGTGCTCTCCGTATATGAAGCAGGTGTTGAAAAGATAATAGGTCATTTTGGTCTTGAGAGGAATAAAATCGCAACAGGAAACATTGCTTGAAAAGAATTTGAAAATTTAGATTGCTCTGCCTAAGAGAAAACTGATGTAAATGCAACTCGTAACAGCCGTAAGTTTAAAATTGTAACCGGCTGGTCGTTTCATGTTAGCGAGGCGAAGCATGTGAAGCTGTGGGGACAAAGGGTATAGAGTTGTGTAAAGGTTATGGCCATCGCGGAGAGGCCATTACGTAAACATTTTCAGAATGGACTGGCGATTCATCGCTTGCAACCTTAGTACCCAGACTGTCCATTCACAATACTTATTGATTACGCATCTTTCAGCGTATGATGTATTAACCCCTAGGCTGCTAAGTGCGACTCACTGACCTATTTTGCGGATAGTATAGATCAAGATCAGACTGCACATAACGTGCAGTCTGATCTTGGATGTATACTGTCCGATAAGGAGATATTTCTTTTTCCAAAAAAGAGTAAGTTTGACATAGAATTATTCGGGTTTTACCACCGGTTTGAAATTTCATTTCAATGTTTTAGCGGGATAAGGGTTGAATTGTTTTCACAGTCCCTTTTCCTATCCTTCCAGCCATGGCACTACCATTTTACACTCACTTACATGTTTCTTCTTGGTGAGTTTCTACAGACTGGAATCAGTCTGTAAACCCTTGACCAAACAATCCTGTGTGGCTTTGAAAATATAGTTGGAAAAACTGTATGTATTCAGCATGTTCCCTTTTTTCCACAGTGTTTTTCACCCATTTGAAAGATTTTCGAAATTTTGTCAAATAGAACATTTTCATCGAAGATAAAAAAAAACCCTGAAACGGTCACATAAATAAGCTCACATACTGTTGTATTCTCCATATCTGAATCAACGGACCAGGGAAAAAGTCTTTGCAGAGAGTGCAGATTCAGACCAGACTGCTCAGAACATGCAGTCAGATCTTGGATCTGTCATGCCAGTTTTCCGAGTTATTCTGCTCAAGACAGCAATGGTCCTGCAAGATTTAGGCTGCTTTCCTAAGCTTAACATGTCTATTTTAACAATTTAGCGCTCTAAGCGTGCAAATGTCAGCAACACGTTTGTCTCATCAGCTATTCCACATTGGTCGATTCTCATCCTTTCCACATTTCAGATAAAGAGATCAAGGCTACCGCAGTTATGCTCTTACTGATTAGAATGACTCAAATACAATTACCTGTGTTGGCTATGGACAAGTAAAGTCGCTTTTGAAGACAGTAAAAGATAAAGATCAAACTGTCCTTTGAACGCAATGCAATTTAATATCACAGACGTTCATATCTTAGATCTAATTGTCTGTTTATTTGGGATGTATATGGGGAAAAAAAAAAAACGACCATGAAATTGAAGCCTAATGTTTGATATTGTTTTCCTGACTGTAAAAGGCTAGTCGATTAACTGAGTGTTTTAACTCTTAACCAAACTATCCTTTGTTAATGCCCATGAGAAAGAAGTTGAAAACATTGTGAGAAAAGGGGAAAATGCAGGTTACCATTTTCTCCTTTTCCAATGTTTTTCACCCTTTCAACGATTCAGATCATCATTTGGTCTACATTTAATCGTCATGTGCAGATGCTTTTGATTTGGACAAGTCTAAAATTTTATCATTTGGTAAAGAGTTGACGGTTAGGGAGCTATTGGGTATCTACATTCTTTGAAAGTATAATGTAGGAGAAATTTGCCAGCAGACGTTTGGACTGGGCGATTTTGGCCCGCTAAAAAATAAGTAGGACAGTTTGTCAAGATGAATACGATGTCTTGTTCAAAATGGAAAAATGAAATGCCTACAAGCAGCCAAAAGTAAACAGTTCCAAAGTTATAATGCAGACATGTGTTATACGGCTTTTATATGTTACAATACAGTTACCAAAGTTACAGAAAAGAATATATGTATTTTTCACTCTTTTAAAGGGTTGGTAGGTACTGCTGTTCATGATGAGTGATATCTAAAACTTGATAATGGGTATTGCTGATCAGAATTGTCACATATCTTTTACGCTCTATTGCTGTCGGCTGGCAAACATAACTTATATTTTAACCAATCGTTAAACTACTAATTTGTAAAAGACAGTTTAAAAAAGTGGGATCCTACGTAGCTCATTTGTAACGGTGTAGGATATTTTGTCCAATACATAGTTCAAACATCTACCATCTGATTTGTGATTTCAAACCACTGTAATTATTCAGTGTCGACCGATTACAGTGCTTACAGCACTTTGATTTATCAAGTGATGCGTCATAGCAGACAGGTCAATCTTTGAAAAATATGACATGCGCAGACAACGGGTCGGGAACAAAATATATCCCAATCGGCACCCAATTATGACCCTGTATTCGGCCCCTCAAATTGCGCGGAAGCTTGAAATGCAGCGAAGAAAATATAATAAACGTGTTATCGTAGAAAACAAAATTGCAGAAATGAAATGCTACAGAGCTGGAGGCACATTGTGGAGGCACCCAGAGTCATGCGGCCTGCTGTTGTTGGCATTTGCGCTTCACTCGTAAATCGGAGAAAACAAATTTAACTGATATTATAGACTGTGTACCTTTGCTGGTCATGCTACTTCAGATATTAAAATAATGATACAAATTAAGCATGTTTGCCTAATTTATTTTTACAAGAAAAGTTTAATATTTTACGTGTCAAGTAATTTAAATCGTTTGAGACCATTATCCAAGTGAAATTTGTGTCCGTTCTCGGCATTGGGAAAGATTGCACATGTCTATTATCAAGTATCGTATTACGTTTTTAATCGGTCGGCAGATCACAAGTTTCGGGAAACCCGACCGCTGGTGTAGCTGCAACTCGTAACTGCTTTTATTTATAACGTTTAAACGCTTATACTGAAAGTATTCTTGAAGGGCTAGTTTAGAATAGGCTTAATATATTGAAATACATTTTCCTAATGTAGTACATACGTATCCCTATAAAAAGTGCCAAAGCAAGAGCTGTCGGTCTGAACGGCATTTAATTTGTCATCTGCATTACCCTTCACCAACCCGGCTTTTAGAAAAAGAGATATCCAGGTTACCGGCGTGTTCTTATCACACAATGCTTTTACCAATTGATCTCTATTTAACTAAACCGAGGATAGCGATTGAAAACATACGGCACCGGAGATATTGCCAGATACCTACAATTTTTCCACAACCCACGATGTTTTCTCTTTTTAAAAGCGAATTCACTTATAGAGCATACACGTGTTCTAACGGCAAGCTTACGAGAAGAGATCGATAACATTTTGTAAAACACATCAGTGGCTCGTAAAAAGTGATTTCTCGTTTTCCTTACTTGCTCTCAACAGAAAAAACATACCTTTTCGTGAACTATTGTTGGAAAAGATTAAAATGCTGATTACTCGCATTTCTTTCTCTCTCTTGGTTGTGTTAAGATTTGGGATTGTTTGGTTAAGGGTAAAATGGATACTTTACACACTAAAAATGTTAACCATGCTAAATCCTTACCCTTTTTGGATAAAAACATTATGGAGAGAGAAAGCATTACTTGTCTGAGCCATGGTTTCTCCTAGCACATTTTTTTCTTAATCTTTCATACACTTTTATTTTCAAAATCCTGGACAGAAGTTTTTGCTGAAAATCATTTTCTTTACCAGGAAAAAAAAAACAAAAAAAAAAACAAAAAAAAACTGACTATCAAACTGAAAGCATTTGCGGCAAACAAATAGATAATGGCTCAAAGGCTGTAAATAGTATTAAAGAGTTATGGAAATATTTGTCAAAAGAGAAAAGCTTACTACCAGCATTTTCTCCTATTGCCACGATGTTTTCAACTTTCTCGTGGTAAGTAAAACCCATTTCCAAGGAAATTTAAGTAATAAGACTTGTGTCCAAATGAAGTTTGGCTTTACTCATGGCAATAGTCTTCAAAGGGTCAGAAAATATTGTGAGAAAGGAGAAATGCTTGCAAACGCCATTTTCTCCTTTTGCTATGTAATGTTTCCAACTTTCTCATGGTATGCAAACCTCAGTTTCAGGAAATTTAAAACTTGCCGCAACATAATTTACAACAATGCTTTCCATCGATCTTAGTATACCAGTCAAATATTCTGGTTCGTATAAGTCATTGGTCATATATTTCATTTTTCGGGAATTAAATCGGAGGGAGGCGAAGAAACTAGGAGAAAGCATGCCCTAATTTCCAATTGATTGACAGCAGCCTCTCGGAGGAAAGAGCCATACGAGTCGGACAAGAGAGCGCGGTCGCCACGCCTCTTGTGATTGATGGAGCTAACATGCGCATTGAGTCGTATTGCGTCACCTTTAACTTGGCGCTGGACCTAATCTAGGACAAGTGTCTGCAGCGCTAACCTTGATCTACGACAATAATCGTCTACGCTCTTATTCACGCAAGCGCTTTATTCAATCATGGACGCATACTGTGGGCGGAGCTTCAGGTTAAGCGGGAAATATTTGTATATAGGTCAACCATTTAACGACTAAGGGGCCGCATATTGTGAAATATTGAGTCTGTATGGAATTAAATCCAGCAGTTTTGAATGAAATCCGGCCTTTTGAATGGTAAAAAGTAAGGCAAAATGTAAAGCTTTTTAGAGAACTTGCGACCTTCCGCCAGGATAGCCGATATAATGATATCACTGTCTCTATCAACTTTGACAACTTTCAGCTTACTACTTGCTTAAGGCAAAGAGCCCTTCAACCACTCTGCTAGAGACAACAAAGTTTTCTTGTGGTTTAGCCATCTTTGCAATTGCTAAAGTTGAACTCGTTCTTAACGACTGACTTTTTAAACCCCTTGGACTTCTTTTCCTCCTTTCATTCCAAACTCTTGTAGGATTGTAAAATTTTGCTCTTAGACCCTAAACATACCTACCACCTTCTTGTTTATTCCCGCTAAGGGGTGGTCTCTCGGGTAATTACTTGTGTCGAACTTTGCGGTACGGTAGCGTCTGAGGCAATATCCCTGTAAAAGTCCGTTTCTATCTCGAGCACAAAACTGTCCGTATCTGTGTAAAGTAGCTTAACCTTATCCCCGTATTTCTGCTGAAGGTAGTTGTAGTAAAAGTCATACATCAAGGTCTTGCTGATGTCTAAAATGCTCATCCCTAAATAAATAGGGTTATTGTACGTCAGATTAGTTTTTCTCAAGTGGATCGCTACCAAGATTTCGTTAAAAATGGTACTATGCCTATGATTCGGCTGTGCCGCGAGTTTCTCAGCTTTTTCCCTTTTTTTCCCTTTCATTAACTACGCGGATATCTACTCGGTTCCTGATGTTTTCTATCGTCTTACCAAAGAGGGCGTTGCTCATGAGTTTAAAGAAATCTTTCTCAA
The DNA here is from genome assembly GCA_945859785.2 of Tridacna gigas. Taxonomy (NCBI): domain Eukaryota; kingdom Metazoa; phylum Mollusca; class Bivalvia; order Cardiida; family Cardiidae; genus Tridacna; species Tridacna gigas. The sequence goes on from OX244033.2 coordinate 47,651,268, forward strand.
ACTCGTTAGTTGCATCTGTTCTGAGCTTTGTGTTTAAGTCGATGTATTTTTCTATGCCAAGCGCTTTCTCTGAACTTAATCCCTCTGTGGACTTTTACAAGCGTTATACCAAAACTAAGGTACTGTTTAAGAGCTCGGTAATGCACGACATAATTTTTCTTTGGACCGAGGATAGGAACAAGTTTATCCACTTTGTTTACCGTCAAACACTCAGGTGCAAGAGGATAGTCATTGTGTAGATCGTGCAATTCCCTGGCTAATTTAGATATACCTCCAAAGTGCAACGAATGTTTTCCAGTTAACCAAATCCTTATCCGTCATCCCCTTAAATCCGTGAGTAGGAAGCAGTTGACTCATTGCCCAAGCGTAAGGACTGTTAGCATCCAAATACTGCTAGTAGATTGTTAGCCTCTCCGTATCTTTTGGTACACGTGCTAATATCCCCTCTTATCCCCAGCTCTATCATGAGCAACATGTCGGGGTTTGATAGTAACTCTAGTTTCGACCCCGTTGTCTTTAGTGCTGCATCCCAAGCTAAGCCCGGAGTGGTATAATACCAAGCAGGGTCTAAGTCGTAGTGTTGCAGCAGACATCTCTAAAGTTCTCAACGACTTCTGCTAACAGTAGAACGTCTACTTTGTTGTACAGTATGGGGTAATCTTCCAACGTCTTCATATCAAAAGCTTCCCAAACCTTCTGAGTGTGAGCGTAGTCTTTATCGCTAATACCTTCTTTGTTAAGGCATGAGTAAAAAGCTTCTTTTGGAGGCAGCCGGTTTCCTTAAGTTTTTCCAGCAAGTCCATGTACTCACAAGGAAAGACTCTTATTCTCCTAACTAGGGGTAGCAGATGACTGGGAAAATGTTAGGGAGATTTTTAAGCTGACTTTCATCAAAGTTGCTAGAGAGTTTGTCCAAGCTCGACGACATAAACCTAAAGCTATCAACGAACCTGATTTGGTGGTATTGGTTTTCCCCGACCAAGATGTGTTTGGTAAAGGTGATGTATTTTTCCTCGCTGTTGGGAATACTGTCAATCTTACCCACGCTCTTGCTGAGGATCTTAACGAAAAGGTGCCCGTCGTACCCGCTAAGATTATGGAAAAACACGGGTGTAAACACGGGGTTTCTAAGCTTTAAGTTACACTCGTAGTGGGCCACTCCTCTAAACTCGCCTGTATAGTGACAATGATCTCTAACCTTGTAATTTTTATCGGTAAAATCAGCACCACAGATCCATCACCTAGTTTCTTGCTCATACTTTCTTTTCTGTCGTTCTCTAAAAATCATAGGCTTATTTTTCCGGTGAAAGATATCTTTAATGTCATTCGTTAATCACTCCACAAAGACCTCCGCCACGTTTTCTCCAACGTAACTTTTTTCTATCGGTGCGCAGACTTTGTCGTCAAAGCAGATTATAATGTAGTAAAACCCCAAAGGTTCGTCCTTTCGTAGGGAATGGTGTAAACTACTTTCCGGGTTTGGGTGGCAGGCGTGTAAAGGTTTTAAACAGCTCTCAAAGTCGGCGTACACAGCAAAGGGAACCCGCAACTTTCTAATACGGTTTAAAAACTCTACCGTTGATCCTTTTTTAGGCATCTCTAGTCGGATAGACTCAGGAGCGCTGCAGTAAGATTTATGCCTCTCTAAGACTTCCAAAAGCGTTTAGGCAGCGGGGGCAGAATTCCCGTGTTTTTCATTCTTTGAGATTTGCTTACAGAGCAATCCGCTTAGATTTTCTTATCAGACAATAGTGTTAACACTAATCCCGGGGTTTTGCCTCTCAAACCTATTGATCGCTTCTAGGCTGACGGGGTACTCTATTCCGGTCATGTTAAGGGCGTTTTCTTCGTTATAAGACTACCGTCTATTTGCTCATTGTTGCGCTCTTTAGGGTAAAGAGCTCTTAAGACACACTATAAAAAGCATTTATCATCCTCGTTTTCTATCTTGATGACTGCGCCTTTATTACGTATCCACTCAGGTAAAGGTATCCAAACCCCAGCACGCGTTGGATCGTATTCCACCGTATGTAATTCTGTGTTCTGCTTAAAAAAGCCCAACCGCTGTCTTCTTGTTGGAATTTAGACAGTTTATCAAGGATTCTTTCCACCATTTCTTTAAACAAATCATCTTCGTTCTTCATCCCTAAGTTAACCATTATATCACAGTGAAAGGAAAACTCTCGCTCCGCGTCAGCCTCTAAAGGTTTTTGCAGCCTACATCTTAGTATTGGTTTTAATTTCGTTTATCGGTTTCTTCTGAGAATCCTCGATATCGCGCGTCTTACGAACGAGAAAAATTCTTGCGGAGTTTGCCGTTCTCTACCACGTATAACGTATTTTACCGAAAAATTTGCAAACGCACACACGCGTGAGTCGGGGTGGTATATTTCTTCAGCGGGTGGTATAGTCCTTCTAACGTGAGCTCCAAAATCGTCTAAAACTCTAAAACCCCATCTATACGCTCCGGTTCGACTCTACTAGCGAGCCAATCTGTAAAGCTGTCAACTCTCGCTCTTATAGGAGCAGGCAAAAGTCTTCTCGCTCCTGAAACAACACTCGACGCAACGTTTCTCGCCCTTGAGGCTATATTCGATGTTACATTTCGTAGAAAGTTCGTTATGGTTTTTTTTTTGTTAGATAATTTCTTAACTTAATTTACAAAAAATACTGTACGCCTATGCATATAGTATTTAATATTTTATATATACTATATACTTGTTTTTTTCCACACCTTATTATTCGGCCCATATAATGTTGCAGAGCCCTTGTCTAGAAATTGCGCTGCTTTGTACATCGATGGAAATACAAGTTCCTCCTCCGTTTCGATGTCTTTAAGAATCGTTTGCTTGGGACGTGTTCTACTCGTCTTTAGAAATCCACGAGATTTTTTTACTGTAGGGGGTTTAGGAGGCTCTTCCTCTACTAATCCTTTTTCTACTAGATTATTAAGTAAGCATTTTTTACCATAGTGTGAGCGCCCTCGGATATTACTCTTTCGAAGAATTTCTTTTAGTTCTTTAAGCTTTACAATTTTCTTTACATAGAAAAAAACTTAGGGTAATTCAAAATTGTAATGTTTAACCTAATAAACCAAGCTCATCTTGTTTCCATCCGACTGGAAATTAAACTTCTTATCGCTAATGACAACACCAAACGCCTAAGTATTTGCAGGAACGTTTTGCTCAAACAGGACCTTAACCTGTATGTCAGTAACGGAATATTTTAGTCTTGCGCTCTGCTTACTAGCATCGAAAACTGCGGAAACAGCGTTTTGTACTCAGAGGGGGTAATATTTGCGTTCGATACTAGCTCGTCCATATGGTAAAAGCTTGCCCTAAATTCAGCCGCATCACCGTAAGCTCGGCTAAATTGCTGTCTCTCAAATGAGAGGTTGTAATCAACCTCAGGATATCGCCTAGAGTTAAGCATAACGTACATATTTTTGACGCTGACGTGGTCTAATGTTGACGGGTTTCGCTCTTGGTTTCCGCTCTTATCCGTTTGGAAACCTATTATGATAAAACGAGGAATATCGGGTGATGATTTAACGGAAAGTCTCCAAGTAATACAAGAATTACCATTTTCGGACCATCCTCCTACGAAAGAACCTTCTAATGAATCTTTTGATCATCAGGGTGCAAAGCCCAAATCTCAAAAACAGTCGACACCTGAATTTGTAAAAGAAGAAAAATATAGAACTCTAAATAATCAAAGTACTGAAAGTACTGACAGAATAGCGAATTTGACTGATTGATTGTTTGTATGGTGTTTAACCCTGTTTTCAACATTATTTCAGTTATGTAGCGGTGGCCAGTGTACATACGCATGCTCTCCTGGAGTTTCTTTTACCAGTACTCCGCACAATATTCTTCCAAGCCACTGGCTGCTTTCCCAAATAACCATCGTCGAGACATGAAAGAGAAATGTATCCTGTCGCAATCACTATCATCAATCCTCGGAAAGAAATTTGCCGAGTCGGGGATCGAACCTGCGACCTCCTGTTCTCAAGTCCTGTACGCTACCGACTGAACTGCTGGTGCTATGCATGCTATTGGAGTTTAAGTTTAACCCTTAACCTGCTAAAAATGTTGAATGAAACTTCCAAGCCAATGGTAAACACCTGAATATTGCTATTTCAGAGTTACATTTTGGAGAAAATATATTCTCTTATCGGACAGCGTAGATCCAAAATCAGACTGCGTGCTCTGATCTTAATTCACACTGTCCGAAAAAGGTCATTGAGTCGCAGAAGTGCTGGTAAAAGAAACTGCAGGAAAGCGTGGATAGGTGCTCTGGCCGCCGCAATATCACTGAAATGTTGAAAACGGCGTTAAACACCATGCAATTAATTAGTCAATCCAATAGCACAAGATGTAGTTACATGTAACTATTTAACTCTCTTTACAAAACGAAAGAATTTACACTCGTCCAAATTCAAAGCTGTTGCAGACCATAAATTAGATGTAGCTGAACTGATGAAACCTGATTCCAAAAGGGCAGACAACAATGTGGGAAAAGGAGAAAATGATGGTTACCAGCATTTTCTCCTTTTTTCCCACAATGTTTTCAAAGGGATTCTACCCCAGTGTCGCTAAAAGTTGGGATTGTTTGGTAAAGAGTTAATATTCAAGACGTAGAATAACAGTTTAGCATAACAATTTAACTGTACACAATGATCTCAATAATGAATGACTGAAGGAATGCCAAGGGTTCCCTGTCCAGTGAGGGTTAATGTAGCTGGGATTTGCTACAAGTTACCTAGATGTATCTATTAATAGATTCATTCATAATGTTACAGTTGCGTAGGAATAAGTGATTCTCTGCTTTGCATAGGTCACTCAATTTACATATAAGCAAAGATCGTGTACCTTATAAATGACTTCTTGTTCAGTTTATTACTTTGTAAGAAGACATATTCAAATTGGAGTGGTAGAGATTTAGTGGTTTTTGTCAAAATTGTCATATATAACAGAATTAAGATTTCTAACAGAAAGAAGTATTTTCTGTGAGACAGTATTTGGCAACTGTGGGTTTTTTTGTTTACATTGAACCTAGGTCAATCATGATGCCTATAGACTAGCTTCGCTAGTCAAAAATAGACATAGCAGAAAGGATGCTAGTAAAGCCGAGGAGGAAGAAGACAAATTATTAATAAATACTCTTTCTGCTTTATTAGAAGGGCTAAATGAAAGTAGAAAAGCATTCTCTCTTTTGCTTCAAGATATGCAAGGGGGGGGGGGGGGGACGAGATAGAAACAGAACGGTGGAAAAAGATAGAATTTTTCTCCAAACATCCCTTATTTATGATGGTAGTACTGACTGGGGTCAGTTTATAACAAAATATAATTGTTTTTGTAATGGTCAGGGATTTTTGGAACAACCAAGAAAGGAAGGGCTAATGTGGGTTTTGACAGGGAAAGCAGGTGAATACTTTGCTTCAGAGATAAACAAGTACCCACAGCATAGGTTTGATGAAGTAGTCGATAAGCTTGCATGGAGATTTGGACGGAATATTCCTGATAATCTCATGGCTCAGTTTATGACTGAAATAGAGAAGCCCAACGGAGGTTTGGAAGATTGGGCAGAAAGGATAGGTAACCTGGGTGCTCGGGCATACCAAGAATTTCCTATGTGGAAAATAACGGCTCTGTCAGTCACAAGATTCTGCCAGGGTTGCACTGACAGGCACTGATAGAGAGGCGGGAGATAGGGTTGTTTCTGGTAACCAACGACCGACTTCCCTGGAAAATGAGGTAGCGGCAATTAAATGGCAGCAGTTAAACTATAAAGCTATGTTTGGACCAAGTAAAGGGCAAATGGTACATTCTGTACACATTGGTTCTGATGAGAAAAAGACTACTATCCATGTCGGTTTCATTCTGTGCAGAGGAGTATGAATCAGAGACGGATTTAAATGGGTCAGGGTCGGACAAGGAGGCCTAACTCCGACCCTGAATGAGGTTAAGGAAGACCAAGATTTTGAATGTTCGGGCAGTAGAAATACAGAGAGGGTGGGACAGATTACAAATCACATTCCGTCTGTGATTTTGGAGACTGATGAAATATATGTTCGGCAACTCAAGTCAGGAAATATGTTGATAATCCCGGTTTCAGTAGATAGGGTAAACTTGCAAGCTGTAGTTGATTCTGCTGCAGAAGTAACCCTTATCTCTGATGGAATACATCGCAGATTACATCCCAAACCGGAAACTGTCAGAACGGTTAAACCCCATATTGCAGGGAAAAATTTAGATATGTTGGCTTCGTTGTAGGCCCTTTAGAGGTAAAAATGGAGGCTAATGTCTTCGATAAATGGGTTTATGTGGCACCCATATGATGACATGTTGTTAGGTTTAGAATTCCTGAAAAAAATACAAGGTAGATATTAACATCAGTACCTCCACATTTGTATGAGGTAATCTCAAAATTAGAATAAGTAGCAAACAAACACAAGACAAGTCCTTGGGAGATGTATCTATACTGTAAAAGACAGTAATTCCTCCGAATTCTGTGATGTTGGTGAGTTGCTGCTGTGATACAAATCCAGATCAATTCTACATGGAACCGACCAATGTCAAAAACTTAATAATAGGTAAAAAGTTTATTAAATTAAAAAAATCATGTGACATGTGTATTGAATCTGACCAATAACACCAGACTTTAAGAAAAAATACAAAACTAGGGTCTGTCTATGAATTTTCCCAAACCCATGCAATACCAGAGGATATTTATCCTAATGCAGAAATTAATCGGAGAATGGTAAATAGTGATGGGGAAGAACATTTAAAATTAGTATTAGAGAATTCTAACAATAACTTGACACTGGAGCAACCTGTGAACTTCAAAGATAAGATCTTTTAATAGAATATCAGGATACGAGTATTTTTCCAAAAATGATTATAATTTGGGTAACTTCAATTTGTTAGAGCACAAAATTGACACCGGTGATGCAAGGCCCATAAAAAAATGCGGCGTACCCCCATTGAGTTTGCAAATGAAGAGGAGGACCATCTGAATAAAATGCTACATGCAGAGGTGATAACACCTTCAATTTCAGAGTGGGCCTCTCCCCCAGTTTTGATTAGAAAAAGAGACGGTAGTGTAAGATGGTGCTTAGATTTCAGAGCCCTTAACAATGTAACGAAGAAGGATATTTACCCTTTACCCATTATTGATACCCTCTCTGGTAATGTGTGAATTTCAAAACTGGGTGCTAATTCCGCATATTGACAAATACCAATTGCAGATGAGAACCAGCCGAAAACCACATTTATTACAAAATATGGATTGTTCCAATTTGTGAAAATGGCTTTTGGTCTGTGTAATGCGCCAGCCACATTTGAAAGAGCAATCAACTTGGTATTGAGAGGGCTTATCTGGAATATAGTTCTAGCCTTTCTGGATGACATTATGGTAATGGACATGAGTTTTACCGATCATCTCTCAAACCTCAGGGAAGTATTCTCCAGACTGAGAAAGTATCAACTTAAACTAAAGCCCAAAAAATGTCTTTTCTTCCTACGAAGGTAGAATTCTTAGGTAGATTGGTTTCGGGCGAAGGGTCGGAAATAAGCAAAGAATAGGTTAGGGATGTGGAAAACTGGCCGGTACCCAAAAGTTCCAAAGACGTGGAGCGTTTCTTGGGGTTGGCCAATTACCATAGAGGGTTTATAAGGAACTTCGCAAATCTTGCTGCTTCGTTATATGCACTTACCGGAAAGAATGAGTTTAAATGGGAGTCTGCAGAGCAGGAGTCATTCAGAAAATTAAAGAAAGCTTTAACATCAGCTCCAGTGTTGGGTTTACCTGATAGGACTGGTCTATTCATTCTCGATACGGATACATCCCAAAAAGGCCATAGGAGCCAAGTTATCACAAGTACAGGATGGTCAGGAGAAAGGTATTGCCTATGAGAGTCTCTCTTTATCGCCTGAGCAGAGGAGGTATTGTACCACTCGTAAGGAACTTCTTGCAGTGGTGCGTTTTACTCGTCAGTTCAGGCACTATCTATTAGGGCGCCAATTCTTAATCCGCTCAGACCACAGCAGTTTGACGTGGTTATTAAGTTTTAAAAATTCACAAGGTCAACTGGCAAGTTGGTTGGAGGAATTGGTCCAATACAACATGACAATTAGGCATCGCCCTGGAAGCAAGCACCAAAACGCTGATGCCCTCTGTAGAATCCCTATCGGTGAACCATGTGGCTGCTACAAAACGAGCTGTAAATTAGAAAAGTTACCATGTAGGGAAAGCACCTATCGTCAAAGAGCCCATAAGAACTGGCCCGCTTTTGCGGATTCTGTGGATGATGTGTTGCCTTCAGTGGGTAACATGCCACCCACAGAGCAACTAAGAATAAACCAGTCCATGACCAAATCTACTAAAATGAGGCAAGGAAGAGTCATCTAAATTTGCTTTAGCTTGGTGTCGGGATGGCAGGGAACCTCCGGAAGGCGCGCTTTTCCGTTCCAGCCCGGCCGCCAAGCATATCTGGATCAATAAAGAAAACTTCCTTGTAAAAGACAGTTTATTGTGGAAGAAATCTCCACAGTCTTTTGAATTACGTTTTGTTGTGCCCAAGACTCTCCAAAGGAAGTTATGGTCTTAAATCATGAAATACCAATTGGTTGGAGGGCATCAGGGTATCATTCGTATAAGGGACAGAATCCGGATGAAATTCTATTGGTATAATATGGATGAAGACATCTAGAATTACGTTACATCATGTAGCCTGTGCAATAAGCATAAAAAACCCAATAGAAAAAATAGATCAGCACTACAACTACACACCTCTGGAGAGGGTGCACATTGATTTTCTGGGCCCTCTCTCAAAACCTTCAAGGGGCAATGAGTACATACTTATGGTGGTGGATCAGTTTGCCAAGTGGTTGGAGTGTATTCCATTGCCCTTACAAACAGCAGAGGTATCTGCGAGGGCACTCTTGAATGAAGTCTGCTCTCGTTTTGGGTTTCAATTTGGAATTTTCAGAGATCAAGGGCGAAATTTTGACAGTACCTTGACAGAAATGCACAAAACAAGAACCGCACCTTACAGACCATCGGGGAATGGGCAAGTGGAACGTTTCAATAGGACTCTTATGGATACATTAAGGTGCTATGTCCAGGGGTCAACAAAAGATTGGCATATATGGGTACCGGAAATTGCATGGGCCATTCGAGCTAGTATTAACAGAATTATCCCGAATAGTGCACAAATTTACAGAAAGCAATGTTTCAGGCCCATATAACTGCTCGGGAAATTTTTGAATCCATTCATCTTCGAATGAAGCGTGACCATGACTTTAGGGTTCTCGAGCGTTCCTTCAATGAAGGGGACATAACTTTCGTTTATGAAAACCCCAGGCAACAAAAGTCTAAGCCAAAAATTGCAACCTATGTGGCAAGGTCCTGGGATAGTTATCCAAAAATTGGCTGCCTACCCTTACTGGGTAAAATTAAAGGGTTCCATAGTAGCCGCCCGTTATGACAGAATGAAAGTCTGTAAAGATAAGGAGCTCCCATCCTGGTTGGTACGATACAGAAGAAATTTTATTTCCAGTCCAAATAAGGACAGTGAGATTCTGACAGGGATACTGCCTGTGTCGAACACCATATCGGGGGGTGTTCATGATTCAATGTGACTCATGTGGAGAATGGTTTCACGGGCATTGTGTGCAGGTAACCCCCGCACAAGCCAGAAAAATAGAAGAATATAAATGTCCAAAGTGCTTACCTGTCAACCAAGGCTAATCTTGAGACTCTTGAAGAGCGATCAAGATTGTGGAAGTACCACAAATAAGTGATAATCGGTGTCCGTAAAATGTGATAAAGTTCAGTTTGATATACTCCATTAAAACATTTATTTTTTGATAAGACGTCATTTTAGAAAGGCAGTTTTATAATACAGGGGTTAAAAAAAATGGAAATTTATGATGGTTGCATTATGTTACAGGTACAACCATTGAATTTTTAAGAAGCAGGACCAATATGGCATCAAGTGCTCCACAGCAAACCCACATGTCCGAACGCGCAGCCAAAGCCATCAAAGTGGTGGAAGGGAAACTAGGCCAGGGTATTTTGATGCCTTCCAGGGACTTATTTTACACTCTAGGTTTAGGTTTCGTTAAAAAAAGACGATTTTACTTGACTGGTAATTCAGTGTTACCATCTAGCTAAAAAACGAAACAACTGGTCTTGAGCTGAGCAAGCACAACTGGATGCTACTGCCCATTTCAGTAACCAGTGGATCTTGAATAACATGCCCCATAAAAATAAGGAACGAAACCGCGTTTCCGTACCTAAAGTGAGAGTGCAGCCTGATAGAGATGTGTTGGTCCCTTGCAGGGATATCAGGTATTACGGGGAATCCGCTTTTCCCAATATGTCCAGCAACCTCTGTCCACCCAAAGAGAAAGAATTGTCTGAATCGGAGGAAAGCGAATTGCAGCCCGGCCATGTTTCGCCCTTACAGGATATCAGTAACATTGGTGCTTCACCAAAATATCCTGTAACAGCAGAAATTGCTGAAGAAGCGAACAGGGCCTGGTTGCACATCATCAGAGACACAAGGTTCTAGCAGGTCGGGCAAATTGCTAAGTCGTCTGGGTGGGGATGTTAGCGTGACTTTGTCAACTAACACTTCCACTGAGATGACCCGACAAGTTACTTTGCATATAGGGAACTGCCTTCTGTCGATCAGCAACTGTTTCGAGGAATGGGTTCCTCTTGCCCCTATATGGGTTGTGAGACTACAACACGTTCTGTGCGAGCTCACATTAACAAAATGCTCTTGTCGAGACTATTTCATGATGAGGTCCCAACCATATTAATGGGTGACCCGGCTTTTCAAGAGACGTGTTCACGGGCTGAGGTTCTTGAGACAATTATTGTTCGCACAGGACAGCCCCGTGGAAGATATTCCAAAAATCAAGGACTCGGAGTGTCTCAAAGGCGACTATCAGATTAAATTGAGAGCGTCCAATGTGCGTGGCAATGTGCAACCATACAGGCTGGAAGCTTCCAGATGGCGCTGCCTAATGGCAGTGTTAAATCTGTTATCAGGGGAGCAGAGACGCCAATTTTTGACAAATTCAGAGGTGCCAGAAGTGGGAAAAATGTTGGACAACCCTCGTCAAAAACTCAGACATCTCTTGCAGGGTAGTTGGGGACGCCCAAGATATCGAAACTGTGACTCGTATGGAGACTGATACGAACACCGCTCTATTGGAGGATACCTTGATTGCAACAGATAGCCACATACATCTGGACCGTTTAACAAAGAAATTGTGGGGCAGAACTTCTAAAGTTAGTAAGGTTAGTGAAGTTCTAAACTTCAATCTCAAGCATAAACCCACCAAAAATCTAGATCTTATGGGTGCTGTGGCGGTGCACTGTAAACCTGAGGAGTTTCCTAGTGTCTTGCCGACTGATCCCAGCTTCAGAATTGCCACTGATGTTCACCCGAGGAAAATACAGCAATTTACCCCTACTCTAGAAGAACGTTTTTGTGAGCTGGCCAACCCTCGAGTAGTAGCATCGGGAGAGATTGGTTTGGACATGACGGAACCTAGAGACACTGGGCCATTTCAACAAGAAGTATTTTGCAATGTCCTATCCTATTCATGTGTCAGGTTTGCATTTAAGAGGTGATGGATCCGAGGAAGGTGTGTCGTTGTATTCCCGTTCCTTATCATTAGTTCGGCAATACTGTGCGCCCCTTCAGCCTATCCATATGCATTGTTTTATTACGGGTAGGAGAGAAGATGTTAAGGAATGGACGGGTGTCTTTACAAATTGTTATTTTTGGTTCACAGCCTTGTTACAAGCTTCTCGGGGGAGCAACGACTTGAGTTAAGTGAGGTACCTTTAAATAGGCTACTTCTGGAAACACTCTCCTTATTTTCCAACCCAGACGGGCCTGTCATGGAGCACTCCTGTTTTCTTAGGTGATGTTGAAAACAGGGTGGCTCGGAGAAGAGGAATGGAATACGGGGGGGCTAATGCGTTGTGCCCTCGAGAATACATGGAGACGTTTCCATTGGTTTCCATGTCTGGTCTAACCATGTAAAGCCCTCTCTCGGGATCCCTGTAGGTTTCCCAAGACCATGAGGGTCCCTGGATGTGTATTAGGTCTTGCGTGTTTTTAAGGGCATAATAATTTAAGGGAACAGGAATTCTTAGGTAGTTTTTTTTATACAGATAGGAATAAGGGAGGGGATTATTTTGTGTTATTATTAGGTATTTTACATGGCAGAAGTTTTTCAGGATTTTAAAGGTACATATATAGTAAAGGGGTCTTTTCAATAAAATAGGGAGGAGGGTAGTATCGTTATTTTCCGGGAGAAGTTCGGATCCCCGAATCTACCCAAGTTTAGCCGAAGAGGTGCTTATAAACAACTCTTGAAATTATCCAATGGAAATACAGCTGCCCATCCTGCGCATGCACAGATGTTTACCTGGGCCTGCACCGCTCCAAGATTCGCCGCACTCGACTTCACTACCTTCTACTGAACACACGTCTAAATACTGTGTTGCTGAATAACCATGTGAAGACCTGTTTGCAGCAGACTGGCCGTCCAGGACATCTGAACAGTGAACACCATATCCAAAAAACCTTAAGCTGCCGGCTAAACTGTTATTCATATTCTTATAGAGACCAGTTACTCTACAGAAAGTTTAAAATTTATCGGGCTCGGCTCCGGAATTTTATGGTATCAGTAGGAATAAAAGGTACGGTCTTTATGTTAGTGATTGCTTTTCGTTTCGTTTTGTTCCTTTACATTGCGTGACAGGATAAATAGAATAGATGGTTAGTATCTTTGATGGCTTAAGTTTATCGGGCTCGGCTCCGGATATTTATCCGCTTCGCCTTCGGTTCACCAGATAAATTCCTTCTTCTAATCCGATAAACTTAACCCATCCAAGACATCAACCATCCATTCTCTATATCGGCTGGATTAGCAACGTCGTCTGCAAACAGTTAAGTATTGATGTCTTGAGTGTTATTAGTCACAAACAAACCTTTTCCAAAGTGGCGGCGTAGATAAGCACATCTAGATATCATTGATGAATAATGAAAAAATCAACGGACTGAAGATATCTCCATGGCGGGTGCCCTTTCAAAGAAGGAAGCTTCTCATTAGACCCTGTCTTCCCTGGACCCATTTTCTAATAAACTGAAAAATAATTTGGGATGCAAAATATTATCAGAAGCTTTTGTAAAGTCTACATACAGGACATATAATCTTTCTCGTTTTTTTGTCAGGTATTGTTGTATTAAAGCTTGTAATGTGAATAAATTGTCGGTGGAATAGCCTTCTCTGAAGCCTGCTTGGGCTTCGTCAATCTTGCTTTTTAATTCGGCCCATTTGTACAGTCTATTATTCAAAACCGAAGAGTATAATTTTTGTAGAGCGAATTTATCAGAGAAATACCCCGATAGTTATTTGAGTCTTTATTACAATCTGACTTAAATACAGGACATTATTATCTGACCATTCATCTCGGTATTTACCAGCTCGAAATATGCATTTAAAAAGATAGGTGGATGTGGGTAAGGTTATATCTATTAGAGCTAGTCCAAAAAAATGGCTAGTTTCTATTTTTCAGCAGCAAATTACATAAAACATACCGCAGTATTTTTTTCCTCTAAAAAATTCTGAAGTTTCATCAAAATCTCACGCTACATTCAATGAAAAAATATTTTCGATTTGAGGACTTAAAGAGTGTGACAAAAATCCTCTAAGTTGACAAATTTATTTTGAAAAATCCTGGAAAATGTTCATAATCTTGTGTTGTTTATGTAACAGTTGCATTTCTTTGATGTAAGTTTACATCATGATTTAGCACATATTACCTAAAAAAAAAAAGTCAAGAACATTTCTTTTTCTAATGAAGTAATCAATAAAACATATTTGATGAGCAAGCTTTAATGTAATATATTTTATACATTTTTGTCACTTCTACGGTCAGTATATTTTCCCTCAGGTCCCTTGAGAAAATGTGGCCTAAATTTTTCAGGAGTGTGACATTTGGTATATATTGCATGATGCTATGAAATTATAGCATACTTGTATCATCTTACATATATTTTCCTGAAGCATATGCCAAGTACTGATCATAGGCCATAATTATGAATGACCCTCATGTTCAAGTTATTCATCAAATGTCAAACATTTGCATGTCAGGAGTGTGACGCGATTTTCCGTTTCAAGGCAGCATCCTTAATGTATTCTTTTCAATACGACAACAGTTCATTATATCAATCATTTTAAGTGAAATGAAAAGGTGACATATCAGATTCACCAGTCTACTCCTAGTAAGGTACCATAAGTACACCAAGATAATGATTTTTCTAGCATGTACTTTCCTAATTCAAAAACACAGTTTAAAATAAGTGAATAAAGGAAACATAAACACTAGCTTAACATTAGATTTCATTTATGCTTAACATAAGACCATGAATAAGCCAGTTTTCATAGTATTCTGATGCATCATTAATCTGGTGGTGAAAGTGATTTATGTCACACTCCTGACCTAAAACACAGTTTGTCGGCCTAAGATAAGTATTCAGTGAAAATGAGAGTCTCAGACATTCTATGAATTTTGTTTTGTTGGATAAATTTCAATATTTAGTTTCTAGTGACCCTGATACAGTTAGGTCATGACCACAACGTAGTAAAGTCGTGACCACAAGTACCCATTCCGTAGCTGCATGATAATTTTCGTTATCTTGCGTGCCGCATCCACTCTGCCGTGCTATATTTCATTTAGAAGACTTGCCTACATTCACAGGATGAATGTGATACCTGTATTGGTGCTTGTAATACTCTTTATTTACGATAAATATTCCATTAACTGTTTGAATACTGAATTTCTTATATTTCATGACGCAATTAAATACGGGTCATAGCCAAACTCTTTACCACTACCAGTGAATCCTGTACGAGACGAAAAAAATAGCTCTGGAAAAGCTGGTAACTAACCATCCTCGTTAACCCAGTTCCGATGTATTCCGTAAACTACATTCATCGCCCCTGGGTTATCTTGCGTATGTTTTCTCGTCCTCATGAATTATTCATGTGGCATTTTGATTGGTAATCTCAGCTTTTCACTGAGAAAATGTAATCTATTTTTATCAACCACATGCCATCATTTCTATTTTTACCTTGTCTACAACCAATTACATCGATGAGTGTAGTTTACGGAATACATCGGAACTAGGTCAACGAGGATGACGTCATCCCTGCAACATGGACTGCAGCAGCATGCCGTATTTCTGAATATTTGCCTGCATATAAAAGGATTTATATTGTCTGCCCTGGATTGTCGTGAGGCAAATGCAACAGAATGAAGGCCCACCGGCGGCCGCCATATTCGTTGGTAATGATGTGGGTTTTGCCCAGTCTATTGATATTAACGGAAGAAAGGTTATTATCCTCCACTACAAGAGAGTATCGTTATGTTATCGACAAATTCGATAGGCTATTGGGTGTAATTCGCAATCTGATGAATATTCATAGAAACGACGGTTTCGCAATTGAATGTCCCAGGGGTAATGAATGGTAATACTTCACACCTGGGTTAACGAGGGTGGTAACCAACAAACATTTTCTTCTTTTCCCCCACGAAGTTTCAAATGCTTCACTGCACAAAAATGTGAAAACTTGGGATTGTCTGGTAAAGGCTTATGAATTCACATTTCTTGTAAAAGTTTACAATCCCATATTCTAAAGACCCAGGGGAAGACAGCTGCTGAAACACTGTGGGAAGACGAGAAAGTGCTGATAACTGGTATTGTCTCCATTTCTCACATTTCTACAAATGCCATGATGTACATGTGAATTAAGTCACCGAGATTCTACACTTGAAAGGCATTTTTATCACATTTCTTTTTTTTTTTTTTGTTTAAACTTAAAAAGGGTTAAAACTTCTTACCCATTACTCACCAGGCGACTCTCAGAACTACCAGTCCTTTGATTTCGTTTCTCGTCATGCTTTCTACTGATTCAGCAACAAATGACATCATTCGGGTAACGTCTAAACCTTTACGAAACGATCATAGTTCAGACTGGTCTAACGATAAAGCATTCGCTCGCAGACGACAAACAGAAAGTCACGGTTTCAAATAAAAGAATTTATCTGAGAAAGGTTAGAAAACTGTATGGGAAAAGAAGAAATTGCTGGTACCAGCATTTTCTTTTCCCGCACGTTTTAAACGCCTTCCTTTTTTTTCCCAGTCTCGTCTTGTGAAGTCCCGGGTTTCGTTGGTACAGGCTTAGTTGTCGTCTGCAAATGCCTTGAACATGGACAAGTGAAATATTTTATCCTGTGGTAAAGGATTATTCAATACTGTTTGTCTCTCCAGATCTCCACCTTTTTCCCCACTCGTTTTACATTTTCCCCCATTTACTGAAATATGAAACAAGTCAATATATGGAAAATCGATGTATGTACTAGATTTTTTTTTTGACGGAATCAGGCGAGTTTTGACGAGTGGACTCACACGAGGTTTATCCAGTGGGGTAAATCTTGGACAAAAAAAGAACAGAGTAATGTCAAAAATAAAACTCAATCTTGGGCAACGGAACCGTCATTTCTTTCTGATTGGCTTTTTAGTGTATTTTCAAATTAACCAATCAAAGCCCGTCATGTGACTACTCACATCATTGGGGCGTAAAGTTCTACATTTTCCGGCGAGGTGGTGGTGCAAAGACAAAAAAACATGGTTGAATGTGGGAAAATGAAGTAAGTTTGTTATTAACTTTTTATATATTATGGAGGTTTTTATTAATGCTGATAGATCCAGTAGCGAGGTTAAATAGTCTACAAACAGTTAATGGAATATTTATCGTAAATGGGTCATGCACGGAATGTTTATATGACGCAATAAATACGTGTCATAGCCAAACTCTTTTCCACTACCAGTAAATCATGTACGAGACTAAAAAAATAGCTCTGGAAAAGCTGGTAACCAACAAACATTTTCTGCTTTTCCCCCACGAAGTTTCAAAAGCCTCACTGCACAAAAATGTGAAAATTTGGGATTGTCTGGTAAAGGCTTATGAATTCACATTTCTTGTGAAACTTTACAAAATCCCATATTCTGAAGACCCAGGGGAAGACAGCTGCTGAAACACTGTGGGAAGAGGAGAAAGTGCTGATAACTGGTATTGTCTCCATTTCTCTCATTTCTACAAATGCCATGATGTGAGCAGCATTCAATTTGCCATCTGCAAATGCTTTCAATTTGGACCAATTTAGAATTTTGTCATTTGATACATAGTTAACATGTCAACAGAGATAACCTTTTAGCAGACGATAAAATTTTAGACTCCTCTAAATTGGAAGCATTTGCAGATGACAAATGTTGCTTCATCCTTTGCCTTACAATCTTTAGTTTTAACAATCCCATGGAAAAGGACTTAAAACATTGTGGGTGAAGGAGAAAATGCTGATAACCAGCATTTCCTCCTTTTCTCACAATGTTTTTGTCTAGCCTTTCTAGGACAAATCCAATAATTTGATTCTCATTTATTTTATCTCGTGCAAATGCATTTAAATTGGGCCAGTGTGAAATTTTGTCATCTAGGAAATGGTTAAAAGACGATTTCCATCTTTAGAGTGGTAAGTGGGGGACTCATGACCTGGAGGCCCAGAGTTTGAGCCTCACCTGATCCACTGGGTTTTTCATGCAAGACACTTCAGAGCCCTAGCCTGGTACCGATGGAATCCAGGAAATACATGAATATGTGAGCTGTTGCCATGATATGACTGAAATAATGGTGTAAGTGGCCTAAAACACCATTCTATCAATAAATCTTTGGAATGGTAGAAAAAATTGTTGGACAAAGGACATATGCTGGTTTTCCTCCTAATCCCAGTGTTGTCAAAAGCTTACTTTTTTCAGGGTTGTTAACCCTTTACCACACAATGCTGCCTTTTAACGACCCATGGAAAGAAGCCTTTTGGAAACATTGTAGGAAAAATGAGAAAATGCTGGTAGCCAGCATTTTCTCCATTTCCCACAATGTTTTCTACCCGAATCAAAAAAAAGTTGCACTATTTGAGCCACATTGAAATTGTCGTCTGCAAATGCCGCTAAGTTGGACAAGGCTAAAATTTTGTCATCTGGTAAAGGGTTAAAACATTGGATTGACAGGTCTAGTTATAGTAGTAACTAAATATAGGTAACAGAAAACATCTGTGATATTTATGTATACATGGGTACAAATGAAAGCATTGTAGCAAAAGGAGTAATTTGTGTTTATGAGCAATTTCTCTAACTACAGTACTTTCAAAAATGGTCTGCTGCAAAACCAAAAAAGTTGACTGCAGGCAAGAGTGAGATAACCTACTGGTATGTCTTGCCAATCATGTACTGATCTCATGTTTTACTTGTAGTTCTGACATATAATATCCATTCCATTTCAGGATGCTTTGAGAGATTTCCTTCAAGACTTTACACAACCAAATGTTTTAGACTATTTTTAACAATGATTTCAACAATGGACGAATTTAAACTGAAAAGAAGCTTAATAGATCTATCCTAACTTGTACTTGAGGTAAGTCTGCATATTGGTCTCAGTGGGTGTATAAATTTTATTGTGTAATTTCATCGAACTGTTAGTGGTCTTTTAATTTTTGCCTTTGTCAGATAACCTTGAATTGCAGGCCACCAAGGTAGCTCAGTGATTAGCGTATCTTAACTCATGATGTGGTGGTTGCAAGTTTGAAACCTGGTTGAGGCAAATTTTCTTTCCGATGATTTCTTGGCTCTCACCTTTTGATGCATGTGAGAAAAGTAGCAATAATTTGGAAAGGTGGTTATGTCAGTGCTGGTCACAGTGTGAAAAAGCCAGGAAACACATGTAGGTGCACTGACCGTTTTGATACGACCAAAGCTGTTAAAATGGCATTAAACTCCAATACAAACATACAAACTTAAATTGCAACATGTAGCATACCCTCATGAGAGTATTGTAGTGAAAAACATAGTTCCTAATTTGCAGTTTTCTCTGTTTTAAAAGCCTTCATCCTAGTAGCTAGAGGTTGTTTGGCAGAAGGGAGGTATTCAGAATTTCAGAAAGCCAAAACTTTAAAGAAATTGTTTTATGGCTGAATTTAGCAAAGTAATTACTGGTAAACAAATAATAGGAAAGAGAGGCTGAAGAAAAAAACAAAAATTCTTACCTGTAATCCTTTACCACACAATCCCGAGTTTTAAGAACCCTGCAAGAGAAGTCTTTTTAAAACATTCTAGGAAATTCTAATCGCCTGATTATTGTTCAAGGGCTCTTCTTTCTTGCAGACAGCAAGAGCGACGTCAATTTTCACAGAGCTATCTTGTTTTCATTAGTGATCGATTGGTTAAGTTTAGATGCGTTTAAAGACCGACGGTAGTAAAATTGAAACACAGTGAAGTGTTTCATCCCATTTTCTCTGTGTACCCCAGCCTTTATATTGACTCGCAATGTAACAGTGTCAGTAGTACAGACGATAGTTAGTAATCCTTATCATATTTGTGCGCCCACAATGACAAATTGTTTGAAAAAAATATGTGTCATTTGCCTTAAAAATGTGTCAAAACGCACTAAATTGTGCATCCAGGAAAATCCTTGACAGAGTTACCAACTCCACCAACCGTCCCGCTATTGAAATGGCCAACTTGTAGCATTTTACATTATGTAATCATCCAGTTTCTTCATTATTGCAGAGAAATACAGATCTTCCAGTATCTAAATTTTGATCCATGGCCAAGAAAAAAAGTTTTTTTTTTTTAAAAGTTGGTAAATTTTCTTATTTTGCTCTCAAATTGCCTCAAAATCATTGATACAAGATTTATACATATTGGTAATTTCAGTTTTTGATGGTTGCAAGTGATCACCTGTCATTGAGAGAGAAGGAATTGCTGTTGTTTGTTGATGGTGATTATCCACCGCAGTGGTAATTATTGAAAGGAGGATTTTGTCCCAAGTCTACCAGAAGAAGCAGAAGCTGGATACATTGTGAGGATTGTTAGAGCACCTAATGCAGATTTAGAGGTATTTTCTTTCTACCTATATATTACTTCATCTGCTTTTTAAGGACCATGAGAAAGAGAACCTGAAAAAAGTGTTTTCCCACAGAGTTTTCTACCGTTTCAAAGATGAATCCAAGCATATGAGCCATACCAAATTTGTCATCTGCAAATGCTTTTAATTTGGACAAGTCTAAAATGTTTCCAGCTGGTAAAGGGTTAACTCTGTCATATGGCTGTCTATAGGGCTGCCATTTAATCCTTACCCTGCTACATAAGTGAAATGAAACTTTGTATCTGACAGTAAAAACTAAGATTTTGTTATTTCACTGGTGCTTTGGGAGGAAAGAAAAGTCCTTGTTGGACAGTGTAGATCTGTGTAGCCTGATCTTGAACTACACTCAGCGCCCCAGATAAGCTGCGTATTTGCTTATTTTACGCTATTTGGAACAGCAAATACACAACAAAACTTAATTTAAAGCGTAACAAATACGCACATGTTTCTCAAGATACACAATTTGACTGATTTTCATGGCATATTTTGTTGACAACTGAGATCGTCATCTTGACTGCCTGTGTACAGGGTGCCCCATCACGTACTGCAGTACGTAATTAACGTAAATATTCTACTCTGCGCGTACAAATTTTTTGTGCTTACGTGCATGCACACACTGTCAAAAGTATGCACATACAAAAAGGAAAGTAATTACGTAAACTGCACGTACAAATTAAATACCATTTTAGTATTGCATGCCAAATAAACAAAACGAAAGTATTTTCCTCGTAAGTGGGTACCACGCTTTGTCCTCAATCTAGAGCGGGGTACCAAATATTTTCACTATACTGTATATATTTTGCGGCTCCCTCGTCCTTCTACGATTTTTTTAGGTTTCAAAATTTACCACGTGTGCTGGAAATCTGGTAATTATTTTTCAATGAGAAATTAAAATCATTTAATTATATCATTATGTGCACTTATTGTTAAAAACACATTTTTTTGACATATGAAAGCTGAAAAATCGAGCCGCAAATTAAACATGTAATTTTCGTAGGTATGGCGTCTGCTGCGGAAAAAAAAATGTCATCACAACAAAAGCTGTTTACAGCGTCAAGATTTGAGAAAGGTAGGTTTACACAAGTGATTCTACCATTACACATTTTATTTTGTTTTGTCCTAACACGGCATGGCCTTTATTTGACAGAGTTTGAGCTTATAATGTACCAGTCAGCCTGCTTCTCTGTGATTTTAAAATAGCCAGAACATCATCTTGGACAACGAGCATCAATCTGTCTACGCTTCCTTTTTAAAACAGTTCTAATGTACTTCATAACTCTGAGAAAGGAATAAAGGTGAAAAATCTTCCGTAAAGACGTTTGATTATCAAAACTCATGGCCGTGTTCGGCTTTTAAACCCTGACCGCCGCTGCGATTATATCCAAGTATGTGCATGCCCTGGAGACATATGATGCATCCATATAATCACCAAATGCACAATTCCACAATTCAATTAAGATCCCATTCATAATGGTAAAGGAGCTAGGGTGTTAAAATTCATTAATAAAACTGAAACAGCCCAAAATTACTCTAATTTTTCTTTGTACCCCCAATTCAAAACCTAGGGGGTACAGTGTACCCCCAATTTTTTCTTTGTACCCCCAATTCAAAACCTGGAGGGTGCATGTACCCCCAAATTGAAAACCCAGTGGGCATGCTGGTGTAGTCACTGAAACGCTCGCATATCATTTTCTGAATGAATTGCAAGCTTCTTAAATCAGCTGATTATACCACTCGTCACAACTCGGCCAATTCCGTACCTACGTCTATTTTGATCAACGGATCACCCGAGGTTTGCCGAATGCTGATTATATGTGTACTTGGTTTGGCATTCCGTAAACTTCGGGTCATCTTCCGATCAAATTTTCTTGGCTGTATCGCGTAGATTGATATGCACCTACACAGTACATTTCTTATAAAAAAAAATACACCACTTTACCGTTCTTAAATTGTAATACTCCACTTAGAAAAAGAAAACAATCATCACAATTTTCTCTTAGAATCTTTCTTAATACGTTTCCGTCGAAAAATAGTTTGTACATTAATTTTCTAACTTGGTCTATCAGTTTTCATTGACGCTTGGAAATTTGAAATAACCCAAGTTTTTTATGCTCAAAAATAATCTGCCTAAGGGTCAATCTGACACATGAGATCATCGGCTAAAGCTTCATATAAATTAACTCGCGGGCATGTACCCAAGATGACGATACCCGGCAGATATATGGGCTTTAATAAGTTACAAAATTAGTGTCAAATGTGAAGTACGCACACGGCTCTCTTTATCACACTTAATCAAACTGGCATTTATGAAAACGTGATAAAAGTTTTCATCCTTTTATCTAGTGTAAAATGACAGATTTTAGTGTTACCTGCTATCCTAATTGAAAAATTCATATCAAACGATGCAGAAATACTTCTCCAAAAAATTAACTGACATGAAAAATCAGACGCTGAAAAAAACATGAAAACGCATGACACAACAAAGGTCAGTTTGATGTCGTCCGATCGGAGGCACTTTAATCTCTCTTATAGTCTTTAATAATGAATTTAAAGAGAGAATTTACACAAATCTGTGTTAATCAAGAAGTGGAAGCCAAAATATCTGTTTTGTAGTGAGTAAAGACCATTGGTTGCGTTATGAAATAAAACTACATGTATATGACAACCTACAAATTAGACAGGGGAGGGTGGAAGTTAGGCCCTCTTGTTTTACAGTGTTAGCACTGGAACAAGTGTTAAAGAAGGTATTGGTCACTCACAGGTGACCTTTCTTTTCTCCCTTTTCCACTATGTTCTAGTATGCTATATGAAAGACAAATCCAGTCATTCAAGCTCCATTTGATTTGTCATCTGCTACTGCTCTAAATACGAAAGAGTCTAAAATTATGTTGTTTGGAAAACTGTTAAAACCTTGTCTGTGTCCATTTATTGATAATGACGACCTGCATGCTTAGGCTGCAAGTTAGAATTCATCTCTCCATCTTTCTGATGATCAAGTGCTTGGAATTACTGAACAGTTGTGACCAAGGTATCCATATTTTAGCAACACATTTTCTTTTCATACCATGCATATAACAGATAAAAAGAATAAAATAAAATTGCCATATTTTTCAATCAATCTTATTAGCTGCACACTATATCAAATAAAAAAAAGTTAACTTTATGGGATTGAAACATACTATGTTCAATTATGGGGTAAAACTCAATTTTTACGCTACCATTAGAATTTTCTTGTTTAAAAATTTGCTGCTTAAGCAGTCATTTCATTTTACCCCTGCCATGAAAAAAATGATGCTTAAATACTCCTTGGCTCAAAAAATTATCTGGGGCTCTGACACTGTCCGCTAAAGGTCCTAGAGTAGCACTTAGCAACCAAGGGGTTAAAGAGTAAAAAGAAAATTTGGAATGGATAATAAAACATCAGAGTCCGTATTCACCAACCATTCTTAAGAATGTTCTCGGTCTTAGTCTTCAGAATTTTATAAATTAGAAAGCAAGACAACTTCAGATTGGTTTAACCATTTACTTTTGCCACTCAGAGAGTGTGTTACTTTCAAAGTTGGAAAATCTTGGAGAATTACACTAAAAATGTTTTTAAGAATGGTTGGTGAATACGGACCAATGATAACTACAAAAAATGTTCAAATGATAACCAGCCTGACCTTTGATTTATTTTCGGAAAGGTCAAACTTTTGCCTTTGTTTTCTATATTAACTTTATATATAAGGAAAACAATTTCATATCTTGATTTACTAGGCCCTGAGTGTTATATTTTGAGTGTAACTAGCATTGTATTGTAGTACTTTTTCAATAATGTTCTTTTTAGGCATCGCTAAGCTAAATGCACTGGCTTTTGATCTACTTCCTGGTACTGATAATTATTTGAATGAATAAATGACAAAATATTAGACTTATCCAAATTCAATATATTTGCAGATGACAAATGGAAGATGGCTCAAATGCTAGATTTGTCCTTGATAGCTTCAAAAACACTGTGGGAAAAGGAGATAATGGTGGTTAGCTCCTTTCCCACAAAGTTTTCAGAGCCTTTTTCATAAGAGTTGTTAAAAGTCGGGCTTGTGTGGTAAAGGCTTAATTTGAGGGATCCTGCATGCTTATTTATGCTGTCAGTTTTTGTTATATATTTTTTTTTTCAAATTTCAGGGTAACATGACATATGAACTGACCAGGGAAGGGCTAGCATTCTATATGACTGTGCTAGATTCCAGCACAGGGGTCATCAGTCTCACATAATATTTTAAAGGCAGAGGATGAGAGGATCCTAACCAGTGTAAAGTAAGCGATAGAAACTCATTACCTCCTTGCACAAATTTGCAGTTGAAGATTTTCAAACTATTCATGTTGAATAACACTTTACCACACAACCTCATCTTATATTGACCCTGGAGAGGTAGTCTTTTAAAAAATTTTGGGAAAAGGAGAAAATGCTGGTAACAACCCTACCTAAGATGGACATCATTATTTCAACAACATTTGTCATCTGCAAATGCTTTGAAGGTAGTCAAGTCCAAAAATCTGTTGTTTGGTAAAGAGTAAAAGATTTTTTTTTCTTATTCAGGGTAACATGACATATGAACTGGCCAGGGAAGGGCTAGCATTCTATATGACTGTACTAGATTCCAGGGCAGGGTTCACCAGTCTTAAAAAGATACCAAAGGCAGATGATAAGAGGATCCTAACCAAGTGCACTGTAAGTGATAGAAAGTCTGGATATTGACCCATTACTTCCTTGCACAAATTTGAAGTTGAAGATTTTCAAACTATTCATGCTAAATTGAATAACCCCTTACCACACAGTTCCATGTTTTAACAATCCTGAAAAGTTGGTCTTTTGAGAACATTGTTGAAAAAGGAGAACATCCTGGTAACCAGCATTTTTTCCTTTTCCCATGTTTTCCTACCATTCATTGACAAATCCAGCAATTTTACCCACATTAAATTTGTCATCTGCAAATAGTATCAATTTGGTCAAGTCTATAATTTTGTTGTTTGGTAGAGGGATAATCAACATGAGTTGAGGTTCAATATTCTGAGTTCATATGAAAACATTATAAAAGATAGATTGCCAGCTACAAGCAACTTCTCCCTTTTACACATTGATTTTGAAAGTAGATTTTTTTTCATGATGAAAACATTGTCTGCAGGATGTGCATACTCAAACTAAACTATTTACCAGATGACAAAAATTTAGGCTTTTTAAACTGAAAGCATTTGCAGACAACAGACTAAATGCTACTCAAATCTGAAAATTGTTTTAGGAAGGGTAGACAACACTTTGGGAAAAGAAAAAAACTGCTGATTCCCAGCAAAACATCACAATCCCAAGTCTTACTGAACTTGAGGAGCAGGGTGTATGAAGACATTGTAAAAGGAGAAATGTTGTTTACTTGTATTTTCTCCATTTTTCACTGTGTTTTCTACCCTGTCAAAGACAGTTTTCACTATTTCAGCCACATTTGATTTGTCATCTGCAAATGTTTTTAATTTTGACAGGTCAAGAATTTTATCATCTGAACTCTTTACCAAACAACAATTTTAGTTGTGAACAATTGAAAACATTTGCAGAGGACAAAATGAATATACCTTAAGTGATGATTTCTATCGGTGATAGGACTGAAAACACTATGGGAAAAGAAGAAAATGCTGATTACGAGCATTTTCTTCTTTTCCCACAACATTTTCGAAAGCCCTTGGCCTTTTCTATATCTGAACAAATTGATACCATCTTAGCTCTATATAGCATAACAAAATTTAAGACTCCATCAAATTACCAGCATTTTCTCCTATTTCCACATTTTTTTCAAAAGCTGTGTTCCTTAGAGACATTAAAACTTGGGATTTTATGGCAGAGAGCTAACTCGTCATATTGATAAAGTATTGTTGTGAAAATGAAGTAAACAGTCAAGCAAAAATCTTTATTGAATGATGGGGTCCTGGATGGCTCAGTGGGAATGTGTAGGACTGGTGACCTGGAGGCCCCAGGTTTGAGACACTGGATCCACTGGGTTTTTCGTGGAAGTGTCCATGGGCAAGACACTTCAGAGCCCTAGCCTAGTACTGCTGGAACCCAGGAAATACATGAATATATGAGCTGTTGCTATGATATGACTGAAATAATGTTGAAAGTGGCATTAAAATGCCATTCAATCATTTATTGAAGAATATTTGAAATATTGAGAGAGAGAGAGAGAAATTGCTTACAAAAAGCAGCAGCTATTCTCCATTCCCCACAATGTTTTCTAATGCTTTTTGGGCATTAGAGTTGTAGAAGGAATTAGAAGTTGTAGATTGAAGGAGCATTAAACCATTACCTCCTTAATCAAATTTGCAACAGACCACTTTGTAAACATCCTTGTAAAGTATGGCTAACAAATATTAATCCTTTACCAAATAACCCAGAGTTTTAATGACCTTGAGAAAGTAGCCTTTTGAAAACATTGTAGGAAAAGGAGAAAATGCCGGTGACCAGCATTTTCTCCTTTGCCAACAATGTTTTCTATAATTTCAAAGCCAGAAAACATCTTTTTAACCACAATGAATTTATCCTCTGTAAAATACTTCAAATTTTGACAAGTCTAAAATTTTGTTGTGTGGTAAAGAGTTAAGTGAGATTAGTTACATGATTACATGAGTAATCATTGTGGCAATAGGACTTTCATCAGCAGTTTCCTATTTTACCACCATGTTTCAAAAAGTGATTGGTTGCTACATAGCAAATGTAATCTGCCGGTAGTACTCAATTCTTTACAACACAATCGGGACTTTTTATGACCTTGAGAAAGAAGCCTTTTGAAAACATTATGGGAAAAGGAGAAAATGCTGGTTACCAGAATATTCTCCCTTTTCCTACAATGTTTTCTACTCTTTCCAAAGGGAATTTCAACTTTGCAGTCACTTTTATTTTGTTGTCTGAAAATGTTTTAATTTGGACAGGTCTAGAATTTTTGTCATTTGGGTAAGAGTTAACTCTTTACCTAACAGTATGTGTTTAACAACCCTGAGAGAAAATGAAAAAGCCTTGGGAAAAGGAGAAAATGCTGGAAAACAGTTGTTTGAAAATGCTTTTTGATTTGGACAAGTCTAAAACTTGCTGTGTGATAAGGAGTTAACCCTTTACCAAACAAACCTGGGTTTTAACGACATGAACGACCCTGAGAAAGAAGCCTGTTGAAAACATTGTGGAGAAAGGAGAAAATGCTGGTAACCAGAATTTTCTCCTTTTCCCACAATGTTTTCTACACTTCCCAAAACAAATTTCAGTTTTTGAGCCACATTTATTTTTCATCTGCAAATGCTTTCAATTTGGACCGGTCTAGAGTATTGTCGATTGTAAAGAGTAAAGGAAGAGCTCTGACAGCTATTTTACTGGTTTTTTTTTTTTTTCATTGACAGCTAACTGTAAGCCTTTGATGATGAATATCCACCCATAGAGACTCTTCCAGTGAATGTGGTTGTCAACCCAGATACGTTGTACAGTTGTCGTCCAACTTGATACTTTATTTGACATCAATTTGAATTAAGGAGGGAATATTTTGATGTTGACCATAAGGGCAGTTGATTTGGATAATGTAAGTTAAATATACCCAACAGTCTAGATAATTATTGAAATTATTGACAGATAGCAAAATCATAGACTGAAACCGTTATACATTGGAAGAATTTGCATGTAGAAATCAAGTGTGGCTTAGATGAAGCAGGTTGTCTTCGAATATGTGCAATATTTTGTCTGAAGAGGAGAACATTGGTAAACGATAGCTTCTTTCCCAAGATCATAAATATATAGAATAGTTTTGTAAGTGATAAATCCTTGAAAGAAGCAATGAGTTTTTTTTTCTGCCGTCTATTTCTTTATAACCTTTTGCTTTCGAAGTCCTGTGCAGGCTGAACCCATGAAGCTGCTCATTGGCTATGCTCAGGCATTGTAAAAATTTAACTTGAAATGGGCCAAAACTCATTCTGAGGATCATAAAAATCAATATTACAGCAGAATTCATTCCCATGCTTAACTTTGTTTTGACTACATATTTGTAGGAAAGCAGCTGAGGGCTTTTACCATACAATGTGCTTATAGTAAATTCTAAACCCTTAACCTTCTAAATAAGTTTAATAAAACTTTCCAGTCTATAATAAAAAAACTCAAATATTGCAGTTTCAAAGTTATTGCGTAGGGAAAAATATCTCCATATTGGACAGTGTAGATCAAGATCAGACTGCACATTCTGTGCATTCTGATCTTGATCTACACTGCCTGCGAAAGCGTCTTGAATTGCGGTTAGCAGGCTAAGGGTTAAAATTTCAAACCTTCATGTAAACTGACTGTATTAGTTTCATCTTCCTCAGAATGCCGATAGGTTCATTTCTGGATAGAGTAAATTAAGATCAGACTACACCATAAGTGCAATCTGGTTTGGGATCTACACTTTCCAATACTTTGTAATGGATTCTTATAGAAACAGGCAGCATTTCAGAAAGTCTGAGTTTTTGCGTTTTTGATGCGCAAGATGAAAGTCTGATGCAACAAAATTAATACATTGTGTCTCCCTTGATGCAACATAAATAAGAACTAAAAATTAATATAGAAGATTGATTCAGTTAATGTGTCTTACAAAATCGTCAAGTTTATAACTGCAGAATCATACCGAACCCAATTTCTAACACTGAATTAATTGTTTCCATTGTACATAATTTGGTACCCGTTGTATCTCCAGTAACATCCGATAGACATTTATACAAAGATCGATAACAGGCTGCCAGTTTACGGCATACACTGAATGTCTTGCATGACATTAACTTGTGTGACATTCCTGTTGTCTCGCCTGTATAACTTTATGGAATTCGTACTAAACTTTTTGTCTGCGTTTTCGACCCTGCTCGGTCATGGTCTCTGACAAGCTGGAGTAATCAGGACGACAGAAGACAGTTTCTATGAGGTCATTGTTTTCAGCTTTTGTCTTTAATACCACACTGTCATATAAAACACTTAGCATTATGCGACATCTACAAAGGGGGCAAAGGCAAATAACATGTGAAAAGAAAAGTTAAAGACCATGACACATAAAAATTCTGAATGACCCCCAAAATTCCAAACAGCGAGTCACTGATGATTCCCCCAAAATTTATCAGCTAGCAGAAACACTGAACAGGTTTACTAACATTTACATATTTTTTGTTTGTAAGTTAAGTAATTCTAGTGTGCGTTTTACTAAGCTTGTGTAATATTTTTGTAAACTTTTCTTTCCAATTGGAGATATGAAAATCAAACACTCTTATTTCTCGCTGGCGTTGCTAGGAACGGAATTTTAATGATGTAACCCTTTACCACACAGCAAAATTGGACTCATTCATATTGAAGAAATTTACATACGTTGACTTGAATGTTTTTCAAATGAAAGCTTTAGTCCTTGTATAGGTAGAAAACATTGTTGGAAAAAGAGAAAATGCTGGTTATCTGCATTTTCCCCTTTTCCCACAATGTTTTCAAAAGCTTTAATTTTTCAGGATCGTTAAATCTTGGGATTGTGTGGTAAACGGTTAAAGCTGAAGACACAGTGCATGAAATGACTTGATAATGGAATAGAAACATCTTTATTTTAGTAATGATTTAGATGCATATTTGGAAATACCGTACAGAGCCCCTTTTCCCGACGCTTGCCTTGTCCTTCCAAAATCACTTTTCGTCCGGGGATTGTTTAGTAAAAGATTAATTCTCTGAAACTTGGTCTCACAGCATATACATGTAGCTAAAACTAAATACCTTCTCAAAACAATAAGCAAGAGACACTTTTGAAGACACCCGTGGATTATCAACAAGAATTCAGGATTGTTACATGAATTGCAGTAAAAAATATATGGCAAAAGGAGAGGTAGCTCATTATGAGCAATTTCACCAATTGCCACAATATTTTCAACAACAGCTGTCTGCCGCAACACACACAGTGATCTGCAGGAGGTAACTAGTTAACTCTTACAAAACTTCACATTTTTAGACTTGTCCAAGTTGAAAGCATTAACAGACTACAAATTTGATTTTATTCAAATGTTGTGATTTGCCTTTGAAAGGGAGAAAACATTGTGGGAAAAGAAGAAAATGCAGGTTACCAGCAATTTCTCCTTTTCCCACAATGATTTTCAAACGGCTTTCCTTTTAGCAGGGGATGTTACAACTCAGGATTCTTTGGTAAAAGGTTAAATGAAAATTATGTACATTTTGTTTTTGTCTGTTTTTGTGCAGGATCCAATGACCTACAGGATGACCTGGATCATAAGTGAGGCAGCCAGTAATTTCAGACTGGACAACACCACTGGGAATATTGTGGTCATTAGTGGGGCAGCTAGTACCTTCAGACTTGTGGTCAGGGCATGCTTTCATGAGAGGCTACAGAAAACTAATGCAAGGTAGATCTATAGACATTATTTCCATAAACAACTAAGATGGGCTTTTGAAGACCTCATAGACCAAAAATGTCCTGTAAGGAATGCACAATTTGATTTTGAATCTACATTGTCTGCAACATTCTTTCTAAACCATGACCAGTCAGTCTTTTGTGAGCATTTTTATTTGTTGAAAGTTTTCTTTCTTGATGGCAACAGATTTTAGTCTTCCGCCATATTGATGATGTCTTGTAACTTTCGCTTTTTGAAAAGATTGTTCTCCACAGTTTAGTCATGTTGCTCAAAAGCCTTTAACCTTTGTTGTGTCCATGTTGAAAACAAACACAGATTACCTGGTACAAATAAGTTATTGCTTAGTGATATAATTGTTGTTGAAAGGCTAGAAAACATTATAGGAAAGGATAAAATCATGATTTCTTGAATTTCATGTTTCCGACAATGTGTTCAAAAGTTTAACCCTTTACCATTTACCACAAAACCCTGAGTTTTTAACAAAAAGGCCTTTGAAAACATTGTAGGAGAAGGAGAAAATGCTGGTAGCCAGTATTTCCTCCTTTTTACGCAATGTTTTCTACCTTATCAAAGACATAAATCATCATTTGAGTTACATTTAATTAAACTGATATGTCTCTTACAAAATTTAATTTAGTAAATGTTTAGTTTGCTCTAGCTATGGCCAGTTTAACTCTTCACAAAATTGCAAAATCTTAAACTTGCCTGTTCTAAAAGGATCTTCAGATAGCAAATCAAATAAAGCTTAAATGATGGGATTTGTCTTTGAAAGGGTAGTAAACATCATTGTAAAAGGAGAAAAAGCTGGTTAGCAGCATTTCTTCGTTTCCCACAATGTTGTCTGATGACTTTTACATTAGGGTCACTGACCCTTAAAGCCCTGGAACCAACCTGATTTGTTTTTGTAGACAGTGTAGATCAAGATCTGACTGAACAGAATGTGTAGTCTTATCTTAGCTCTACACTGTCTCCTACTAGTGGTATGTTACATATTCAATATAAAACCCCGACATCCACAAGTAAATTGCTGTTTGGTTCTTGTGACATAGATTGTTGCGACAGTACCCAGGTATAGAGTATCTCGACTCCATTTTCCAGCTGCATGAACATGCAAGGTGAAAGTCGTGCACAGTCACGTGACAAGCATCATGCAATATCCTAGATTGAACGAGTGGATAGCAGCCAAGTTCAAAATTGCATTTTCTATCTGCCGTAATTTATGCAATCTCGCAACCGCCAGGTGTAGTATTTGTCATGAAGCCACATGAATGACTATAGCTGGATAAAATATCAACAAAATGGGTTATACTTGGCTTAAAATAATTAGTTAGGGAACTTTAAGGCCAAAAGGAAAATATGAAAAGAATAATACATATAGTGCTTTATGTATTTTTCTTTTCCAAACCATTACAGGATGTTCTAGCATTCAATCTGGAAGAGGACACATCTACATCTGACTTCTTAGAAGTAGAATTAAGCAGTGTGACAGGAGCACTAACATGACATGACAGTAACTACACAATTGTGAACCAGGTCAGTATCATTTTGTATCAGTGTTGACTCTTCACCAAACAACAAAACTTTAGACTTGTCCAAATCTAAAGCATATGCCGATGACAAATGAAATGTGGCTCAAATGCTGGGATTTGTCTGTGAAAGGGTAGAGAACATTGTTAGAAAAGGAGAAAATGCTTGGTACCAGCATTTTCTCCTTTCCAACAATGTTTAAAGAGCACTCTCCTCAGAGTTGTTAAAACCTGGGATTGTTTGGTTAAGAGTTAAATTATTACCTCCTGAAACAAATTTGCCTCAGAAAAGTTTAAACAAGAGGGCCATGATGGCCCTGAGGTGGCTCACCTGACCCATTTGACCAAACATGACCTTTTGCAGATCTCTTCCGAGATTTTGTCAATAAAAACATTTTAACTTTCATGAGTATGGACTTAAAATTTAGCTTCTAGAGTGTACACAAGCATTTTTCTAGAATTTGTCTCAGTGACCTACTTTTTATCCAAACATAGCCTATTTTCAAACTCGTGTAGATATTATCAAGACACACATTCTGGCCACCTTTCATAAGTATTGGACAGGAAATAAATAACAGTGTACATAAATTTTTGCCTAATATGCCTGGATGGAAAGTGACATAAAATTTTATGTAATTTTTATATTTTTCCTTTTGAACTGAAATAATGTTTTTATTTCTTTTAAAGTACTTGATACATCAATAATGTTTTAAAAATGTATGTTTAGAGTTTGTGCTATGTACAAGATTAATATTTCATGTGAAACAATAATAAACTTGACTGTGACATGATATTATTGTGAATATTATATCTTGCAAGTATAAAGAAACTGAATGTATAACAGACTGGTTGTTCTTCAATTTGGAACTCTGTACCTATTTGAATTTGCTCCCACATAACCTATGCATTTTACTGATTATATGACACTTCTAGAGGCCCCCTGCAAATTCTGGTGTGAAATCTTGAAATACCTTAACAGGCTAATAAATACATATCACTTTAAGGGAAAACAACAGAAACATTTTTTCTTATTCTTCTCTTATTTATCAGTATTTATTGATGATTTGTCAAATATTGCCTTACTGAATTCAGCCATAATTTTTAGCTCTATTGGCTGTAAGCCAGCAGAGCTTATGTGATAGCATGGTTTCAGTCGTCTATCCGTTTGTTAGTTGTGTTCTTGTTTACCCAATAAAGTCTGCATTTGTTGTCGGATTTTCCATTTCTTGTTTATGCGATAAAGTCTGCATTTGTAATTTGATTTTCGTGAACTTGCACAGTTGCTTTGTATCATCTAAAGTTTGAACCCTATTGATTTCAGCTACCCCACTAGTACCTAGGTTCACTGTTTTATCCATGAATGTTTGGAAATGTTTGATTCTCACTAATTCAGGTCATGGTTAGATTAATACAGGCAAGATATTTTAAATGGCCAATGTCAGCTACCCTAATACTGGTTAGGATCTAGATTTAATCCTTAAATATGGGAAGAGCTAGATTCCCAGAATTATAACATTGGTCATGGCTTGGACAAATACAGAAAAGATACTTTATATGAGTTACTAACTGGTTTTCAGACATAAAAATTTCTTCTGAGAGCATGATTGTGCTTTACATTAATTAAATGGTAGAACTTGCAACAATGGAGATATCTGTTGTAACAAGGGCCAATGTCAGCTACCCTGATATTGGTTAGAGTCTAGTTTTCATCCATAAATTTTGGGAAGAGTTTGATTCCTCCTAGCCTAATGGTAGGTCATGGTTAGAACAATTACAGGCTAAATATTTTATATGTAATAAAAGAGGTAATTTATATTTTTGTACCTTATGGCCATGCAATATTAAGGATGCCAACTGCATACTAGATTTTAGAATTTATGACACATCAATATTGAAACCATTAAAGTTTCATGTGATATGTATGGCTCCAATAATGGGAGTTTGTCATTCATCTCATAGAAAATATCATGGTGAAAGGATGAAACTGTTTCTACCATTTTTCTTTTGCTGTTCGCATGACATATTTAACTCTTTACCACATGAGAAAAATGTGGACTTGTCCTCAAGGAAAGTATGTGCAGACGACAATTTAAATGTGGCTCAAATGATGGAACTTGTCTTAGATAGGATAGAAAACATTGTGGAAAAAAGAGAAAATGCTAGTTACCAGCGTTTTCTTCTTATCCCATAATGTTTTCAAAAGGCTTCTTCTGGGTTGTTAAAACTTGTGATTCATCCGATTGTGTGGTAAAGAGTTGAAAGTGTTTAAATGCAGGGCTGTCAAAGCATGTGATTGTTTGACCAATCTTGAATCGTGTAACAGATTTCAGAGATTAGAGTTCTATATTCCTCAACATCTGTATTTTACTCCAGATATCGTTATATGTGGCTAATGTTGTTAATGTTGCAATGTGCTCCAATCAGCTGTATATATTTGAAAATTGTATTTAAAAAAAAAAAAAAATATATATATATATATATATATTTTTTTTTTTTTCAGAGAATATTAAACATAAATGATTGATAGAAGCCCATAAAACAGTGCATCTTGGTTTTGTTGTTACTCTCATTGTCTACAATTTATTGGGACAGCCCTCATAGATCAAGATCAGGCTGCACAGGGATGCAGGCTTATCTTTGATGTACATATTGATATTTTGTGAGGTATTCTGATGAAAGCAGCCTTGAAATTGCAGTTTTTATATCTTTTCTGTTGATAAATTCACCTGGGCATGAAGTGCTTAAGGTGAGCTATTGTGATTGTTTGCTGCCCAACAGCTGTATGTCTGTACAACCACAATTACAAAAACTTCCACCAGAAACCAGTGGATCAAAGAAAGTAGAATTTAATGTGCTACTCCTGTAGGCAAGTTAATCAAAAGTTGTTCAAAATTATTTGAATAATGTGAACAATTTTACTGTCAATATTGTTAATAGCATTGTCATTTCCAATCAGTATTAAGGGTACTACCAGGGGTTTGCCTTCGCTCAAAAATGCTCATTTATGCTTCTTAACCATATGATAGATTTCATTCATATTTGGTATGATGATCAATATAGGTCCAAACATTTTTTCAGCAATCCGAGGCCCATGATCTTAAACTCTAGGTTGTAGACTTTGATATTTTACATCAAAGTTCTACATTTTGTAAGTTCAACAACACCCCAAGCCATTGCCATGATCTTATAGTCTAGAAAGAGCTATTGTACTGCCCTCAGCATTGGCATCGTTGTCAGAGTTGGCATCTACATGTATGTTTAAGCTTTTTAAGGGCTCAGATTTTCCAAACCATATATATTGTGGATTTGGTTCATATTTGTTACGGTGATGGATATAGGTCCAAAATTTCTTTCAGCAATACCCCTGCCCACACACATGGTTTTCAAGTCTAGGTTGGAGAGGATTTTGAAATTTCATGTTGAAGTTTTTCTAGAGCTCTTATTTTCCAGACAAAATGATTAAAGTGGTTCATGTTTAGTATGATGATGGATATAGGTGCACAGTTTCATTCAGCTTTACCCCTACCCATACCTGGGGCCAAATGGTCAAGGTCACGATGTCCTGGACGAACTCCAGGAAGAGTTAGTGGGCTTCAGATTTGGTGTTGGGTCTTCTGTCCTAGGCTGGGACCCTGTAGCTGTTTCATAGCACTGCCACCCCCAGTAATTAACTTTTACAGGCGAGCTGTGATGTCCGATGATAGTTTTTAATTCTAGGATTCTATGTTCTGTGCTATATATGTATCTAAAACTTTGAAGAATTTCTTCTCTGGGACCACAAGACCTGGAATGTTGATACTTGATATGGAGCATGATAGGATACCAGTTCTTTAATTTGTGTTTGTGGCGTAAAAGAAATGCCCTGCCCTAGTGATCACAGATTAAATGTGGAGTAATGAAAGAAAAACTAGAAAAAAAACCTTGTCTGATATCCAACAACACAATTTTGATGTTTGGTATGTAACTACTTAATAGGTTGATCTATTTTAAAAGTTGTTTATATTGTGCCCTAAGGTATCAAAGATTGTCCCATCACAGGGGTCTCATGTTTTACATATAGAGTTCTATTGGAATACATTCAAATTTCTTTTTGTTTGAAACCCTTTGGTACTTGAGTTTTTAATAATTTATAAACACTGTTTGTGAAACTTCACTTTGAGGTAGATCTTTATATGCAGATGATGTTCACATCTTCATTGTAAGCCTGGAGTAAAACATTGTCATGGTCATTGTTACTGAAAGTAGAAAGAGTGAAATCTTCAATATCTTCAACATTCCATGAGCTATATTTGTAAAATTTCACATGGCAATAGGTTTTGGCAATTAGATTAAAACAACATCAAGTTATGATCAATCTCGGTATTACTAAATGAATATAGAAAATTTAAGACTGAAGTACAGGGTCTGTATTCACCAGTCATTCTTAATTTCATTCAAAGTCTAATTCTAGATTCAGAAAGTAACACAACTTCTGATTGGCTAAACCTTTTGATCAGAAGTTGTGCTACTTTCAAATTTTGAAAATTCTTTAGAATAGGACAAGAATGTTCCTATGAATTGTTGGTGAATACAGACCCTAAACTAGTAAGAGTCTTGCCTTTTGCTTTGCAATTCTATCTCTTTTAAACTGAGGTGAGCGATATAGGACTATCATGGTTCTCTTGCTTTAATTGTCATTTTATCTCTATGGCAGGAACTTTAACCAATTTCTGATGAAAGCAGCTTTCTATTGGGGCCAAAACAGTGATAAACCCTGGTGATTCGGAACTAAATTAAATCATGTCTGGGGGCATACCCTGTTTTGATCACCTTTGAGTGCCAGCAAGTCAACAGTGTGGCACCCACACACCAGCGTGGTGAGGTGAGACAGTTCCGGGAATCTTTGGAACATCACCGGCAGCAAACCTGCGGTAGTCTGTCACAAACCAGGGCTTGACCTCGGTAGTCTGTGGTCATAACATACTTTCCAGCTTCATGAACTGGGACAAAAGCAGGTAACATTGGGTCTGTGAGAGTGTTACCCCATTTTTAAGGGAGAAAAACACCCTGGTATACAAACTACACTTCACTATGAGGAATTCAGAGCAATATCATGACTGTGACTGTGAGAATGGGTTTTAGTAAGACTTGGAATG
The DNA here is from genome assembly GCA_945859785.2 of Tridacna gigas. NCBI lineage: Eukaryota > Metazoa > Mollusca > Bivalvia > Cardiida > Cardiidae > Tridacna > Tridacna gigas. The sequence goes on from OX244033.2 coordinate 47,688,429, forward strand.
TTTTTAAGTAAAGTAAATTTGAATCTTGGAGAGCCAAGTACAACTTTTAGTTCCTGTTGCAGGGTGTAGATCAAGATCAGACTGTACAGAACATGCAGTGGCATCTTTGATGTACACTGTCTGACAGTTTGTGAAGTATGATGGTGAAAGAAACCTTGAAGTTGCGATATCTGTGTCTTGTCTATTGGTTTAAGATATCCTTTTCACATGTGGCAGGCACTTTAACTCTTTCCAACTTGAAAAAGCATTTAGATCATGTAAAGTGAAAGTATTTGAAAATCACAAGTTCATTGTGATTCCAATGTTAAGGTTTGTCTTGTAAAAGGAAAAAAATACATAAAGAAATGGAGGGTATTTGTTGCTTTTTTTTTTGGTGAAAGATAGAAATTTCATTCATTGAGTGAACATCATCAGTAATACTTGCATGAGTGGCACAGCCATGAGTGCAAATATTACTGTACTCTGTTTACGAGATGAAGTAAATTTCTGTCTTTCACTGGGAAAAAAAATCTGTTTATTTCATGTGTCTAGCCCCTTTTTTGTTAGCTCCCCTGAGCACAAAGTGCTCAAGGTGAGCTTTTGTGACCATGCTGTGTCTGTCATCCAGGCGTCAACAATTACCTTGTGTGTCATATACTCATGAAACTTGGTCAGAATGTTTTTCTTGATAGTATCCCGGACAAGTTTGAGATTTGGTGATGTTGGGTGGAAAAGTAGGTCACCATGTCAAAATATAGAAAAACCTTGTGCGCACTCTAGAGGCCACATTTTTATTCCAATACTCATAAAACTTGGTCTGAATGTTTGTCTTGATGAAATTTCAGATGAGCTTCATAGTGGGTCATGCTGGTTAAAAAAGTAGGTCACCAGACCAAATTTCAGAAAAACCTTGTGTGCATTCTAGAGGCCACATTTTAGTCTAATGCTCATGAAACTTAGAATACTTTTCTTGATGATGTCTCGTGCAAGTTTGAAACTGGGTCATGTTGGGTCAAAAAGTAGGTCACTGAGACAAATCTTAGAAAAACCTTGTGAGCACTCTAGAGACCACATTTTCAGCCAGAAATTCATGAAACTTAGTCAAAATGTTTGTCTGATAAGTTTGAAATTGGGTCATGTTGGGTCAAAAAGTAGGTCACTCTGCCAAATTTTAGAAAACCTTGTGTGCACTCAAGAGGCCATATTTTAAGTAAAATATTCATGAAACTTGGTCAGAATGTTTGTCTTGATATATATGGGCAACTTTGAAAATGGCTCATGTTGGGTCAAATAGCAGGTCACCAGGTCAAATTTTAGCAAAACCTTGTGCGCCCTCTTGAGGCCACATTTTCAGTCTGATACTTATGAAACTTGGTCAAATTGCTTTTCTTCTTGATATCGTGGACAAGTTCAAAATTAGGGTCATGTTGGATCAAAAAGTAGGTCACCAGGTCAAGTTGTAGAAAAACCTTGTGTGCACTGTTGAGACCACAATTTCAGTCTAATACTTCCGAAACATGGTCAGAATGTTTGTCTTGATATCTCTGACAAGTCTGAAACTGGGTCATGTTGGGTCACGAAGTGGGTCACTGGGACAAATCTTAGAGAAAAACTTGTGTTCAGTCTAGAGGCCACATTTTCAGCTGTAAACTCATAAAACTTAAGAGTATTTGTCTTGATGATATCTCTGACAAGTTTGAAATTGGGTCAAGTTGGGTCAGAAAGTAGGCCACTATGTTAAATTTTAGAAAAGCGTTGTGTGCGCCCTAGAGGCAAGATTTTCATCTCAATACCAATGAAACTTGGTCAGAATGTTTGTCTTGATGAAATATAGCGCAAGTTCAACTTTGGGTCATGTCAGGTTGAAAAGTAGGTCAGTGGACCAAATCGTAGAAAAAACTTGTGAGCACTCTAGAGGCCACATTTTCAGATCAGCTCTAGTGAAATTTGGTTAGAATGTTTGTATTGATGATATATCAGACAAGTTCAAACTTGGGTCATGTCGGGCCAAAATATAGGTCACTTGGACAAATCTTGTGTGCAAACTGGAGGCCACATTTTCTGTTTGATACGAAATATCAAAATGTTTGTCTTGATGATATCTCTGACAAGTATAAAATAGGTCAAGGAGGTCAAGAAGTAGGTCATGAACACTCATGTGTTTTACATCATTACAACCAGGATCTCTACAGCTTTATCAATCCTAGATGACTTTAATTAGGTGAGCGCCTTAGGGCCAATGGCCCTCTTGTTGGGTCTGAAAATCAAAATTCAGTCCAACTGTTTTCAGTTATTCCCCATGGCGTACCCCGACTTTAAGACCGCATTACAGTGAGAATGTATTTACCAGTTCATAAAGAAAAAAATTCATTGGTATAGACCAGAATTATGACACATTGTGTTCTAATATGTTTGAGAGAATATCACATAAAAATTGCTGTCTACTCTCAATTATTACTTACACCTCCTCCCTGGGGAGTGTAAAACCACAGAAATATTCAATAAAGTGTTAGCTCTTCACCAAATGACAAAATTTTAGAAAGCAGTTAAAACACGAGAATCGTGAAGTAAAGGGTTAAGAGTAAGTTGGTCAAGCTTTTACCATTACCCCATGTATTTTTTTTTTGACTACTCTGATTTGCATGCTGCTAAAGAAATGAAGAATAAATAAGTTTGTATGTATTTTACCTAAAATGTAGACACAGTTGCAAAATAAAAATACATCTAAACATATGGAAAAATTGCTGATCTTGAAGAGTTTTTAGCTCACCAGAGCACAAAGTGCTTAAGGTGAGCTTTTGTGATAGTGCTGTGTCCGTTGTCTTGTCGTACACATTTTTGGTAAAGTATCATGGAACTTGCTCAGAATGTTTGTCTTGAAAATATCTCGGAAAAGTTCGAAATTGGGTCAATAAGTAGGTCACCATGTCAAATCTTAGAAAAACCTTGTGTGCACTGTAGAGGCCACATTTTAGTCCAATATTCATGCAAGTTAGTAAGAATATTTGTCTTGATAATATCTCAGACAAGTTCAAAATTGGGTCATGTCGGGTCAAAAAAGTAGGTCCATTGTCCAGATGTCATAAATTACACGTTTTCAATCAAATACTTGTGAAACTTGGTCAGGGTGTTTGTCTTGATAATATCTCGGACAAGTTCGAAATTGGGTCTAAAAGTAGGTCACCAGGTCAAATCTTAGAAAAACCTTGTGTTCACTGTAGAGGCCACATTTTTAGTCCAATACTCATGAAAGTTATAGTAAGAATATTTGTCTTGATTATATCTCGGACAAGTTCAAAATTGGGTCATGTCAGGCAAAAAGGTTACCAGGTTAAATTTTAGAAAAACCATGTGTGCACTCTAGAGCCACATTTGTTGTCTAATATTTCTGAAAGCTGGTCAGATTGTTGGTCTTGATGATGTCTCAGACAAGTTTGAAACTGGGTCTTGTCTGGCCAAAAAGTAGGTCACTGGGACAAATCTTAGAAAAAACTTGTGTGCACTCTAAAGGCTATATTTTAGCCGGAAACTTGTGAAACCTGGTCAGAATGTTTGTCTTGATAAAATCTTGGACAGGTTTGAAATTTGGTCATGTCAGGTCAAAAAGTAGGTCACTAGACAAAATGTTAGATTAACTTTGTGTGCACCCTAGAGGCCACATTTTCAGTCAAATACTCTTGAAATTTTGTCAGATTGTTTGTCTTGATAATATCTCAGACAAGTTGGAAATTGGGTTATGTCGGGTCAAAAAGTAGGAAACTGGACCAAATCTTAGAAAAGCCTTGTGTGCGCTCGCAGAGACCAAATTTTCAACTTGATACTCTTGAAAGGTGGTCAGAATATTTGTCTTGATGCTACCTCTGGCAAGGAGAAAATTGGGTCATGTCTGGTAAAAAAGTAGGTCACAGGGCTAAATCTTATAAAAACCTTGTTTGCACTTTAGAAGCCACATTTTCAGCCTGATACTCATGAAACCAGGTCAGACTGTCTGTCTGGATGATATCTCAGGCTTGTATGAAAATATCAGACCAAAACATAGGTTACTGGGCCAAAAAAAAAACTTGTTTGTACTGTAAAGGCCACATTCTCAGCCTAATACTCCTGAAACTTTGTCAGAATGTGTCTGTCTTGATGATATCTTGGACTAAGTGGAAATTGGGTAATGTCTGGTCATTGTCTTCAGTCCGATACTCTTGAAATGTCATCAGAAAGGTTGTCTTGATCATATCTCTGACAAGTTCAAAAGTAGGTCAAGTGGGTTAAAAAGTAGGTCACTTACACTTGTGTGTTTTACATCATCAAAACCAGGATTTCTTCAGCTTTATCAACGGTAGATGCTTTTATTCAGGTGAGCGCTTGAGGGCCAATGACCCTCTTGTTCTGTTTGTCACTGCAGAGACAACTGATGGAAATTTTCTCTTTGGTTTTAAAATGTGATTGTTTATAGTTAGTGCATTTGTCCATCCATAATTACATATATTATCTCTCCTTTGAAACAACCAGACAAATTGAAACAAATGTTTGTGTTTAACTCTTTACCGAACAACTAACTTTTAGACCTGTCGAAATTGAAAGGATCTGTAGACTGCAAAGTAAATGTGACTCAAAAGTTTACCTTTCTTTTTGAAAATATTTTGGGAGAGGGAGAAAATGCTGGTTACAATCATTTTGTCTTTTTCCCAATGTTTTCAAAAGACCTCTTTCTCTAGGTCATTAAAACTTGTGATTGTGTGATAAAGGGTTAAGCTCTAGGATAAGGCATACAGAAGTTATTGTCATTCAGGACAAGAGCCAACATGATTACGGGTGCTGAAATAGCAAAATTGGTCTTACTGTCAAAATGCCTAGATAATCAGTATTGGGCTGGAACAAAAGTTGTTAAAATAGTTACCATAAGTTAACCTTTGCCCGATTTTCAAAGAGGTCAAAATTTCAGGCAACTTTGTTTTATATATTCCATACTGAAAACTGAAAATCGTTTTGTCTGTAACACTAGGCATGGAGTTTTGATATTAGGTGTGTAGCATCATAAGGTGGTCCTTTATCAAAGGTATTGAAATTGGGTCACTTGGGTCACAGATGGTCCACCCTCTGGGGATGCAAATATTACAAAAAAAGTTCCATAGGAAACATTTCACTCTGGGATGCAAACATAGAAATATCTTTCATTTTCTTTTCAACATCGCTGAATTCAACGTTTTACCAGTGAGTTAAAACTTGTGAAATCTGTAAGATTTTCATATTATGAACACAAAAGTTTAGATTAACGGTCACCAAAGATGGATCAGTGCACACAATGAAAGCTTGTTGATCTATTACAGGGCAGACGATTGTTGGAAAATCATCCCAGCATGGTTTATTTGTCTCTATTCAATGCACAAACTTGAGAAAATTCATTACCGCAGACCTTATCTTTCTCTATCCATAGATTTATGGGGAGGGTAAGATTTCCATTAGTATAAGTCATGGTTTTAACAAGTATTGTTGGCAAGATATTGTATACAAGGTAGACTAGTACTTGCTCAAGTCTGGGTTGGCAACTGTCCACAAATGAGGTGATGATGCTGTCACCAATGACGGACCAAGGCAAGCTAGAAAAGTTGTCGGTCCATTCAGGGGCAGCTGTGTTCAAGTGTGAAGTTAGTCTTACACATCTGAAGTTTTCTTCAAAAGTGAAGATACAGAAAATCAGTGACAAGTGAATCACCTATGGGACAGACCATTTTTAAAAACTACATTAATGGATTTTTCACCTTCTTGTCAGAGATGGTGATTTAGCTCAGCATAGATTAAGAACAGAGTGCAAAAAATGTGTAAAGATCAGTACTAGGCTAGTTATGACCCAATAGTAGTCAGGGATAATAGAAGATGAATTTTTTTCTGGACCTAAAATAGTAATAAGCTTGTATAATATATCTTGCCAAAGATTGTCCTAACCATGACTTAAAATGGCAGGAATCTAACTCTTCCTTAACTGTATGGATAGAACATGGACTCTTACCAGTATTAGGGTAGCTGACATTGGCCCTTGTTATAATCCAATACTTGTGAAGTCCTACCAAATTCAAAATACATTTTATATGAAGAGTTTTTCCTGGATCCAAACCAGTATAAGGCTTGCATCTTATTGCCTACCATTGCACTTACTGGTTGGATTCTAACCCTGGAGACATTTTATTAACTGGCTGGTTACAATAAATGTACTAGGAACTTTGGTGTTTCTGATAGAGAAAATAAACTTTGAGGGGATGAGTTTTTTTTACAACAGTTTACCCCTTAACAGATCTACAACCTTTCTAGGTTGTCTTGATCCATCTTTAGAGGCAGTATGTCTCCACTTTTGTGGTGAGAATCTGAAAATCTTAGCCTATTCATTATAGACATAAGACTTCCATTATTCTGGATCCCATTGACATCTTTGCAGTTTTTCTGATTGTAATTTCCCTGATGCTAACCAGAGCCAAGAAATCACCCATAGGGCAAGGACAACTTTTCTTAGCAAGAGAAACTTTAAAAAAGAAATGTAATCAATACAATTTTTCTTCAGTTAGGTTATTTGACAAAATTCATTTATTATTCAGTTTCATTAAATCAAAACTTGTTTGTATTTTTTTGTCTCTGATTACATTTTGTTTTAGCATTAGTTACTGATAGACTGATGCTAGAAAATGACAGAAATTTCCTGAAATACTTTTTAAGAATAGTTTAATTAATGTAATCAAAGAGCATTTTCCTTCATGGCTCGAAGCTGATGATACAAACTTTCCATAAAAAATATTTTACAAAATTTATGATTAATTCAAATTGCTTCTTTCAAAATATTGGTCAATAACTACCAGCAGAGCAATTCGGCTCCTCATGGGCTGATTGTTCCAATTGTTGTACAGTATTTTATTTATAAGTCTCTACATTTCAAGTATAATATGTACAAACTTGATCTTCATTTCTTTAGCAGAGCACAAGTTAGAGTAGTTAGAATTTTCTGAATGGGGTAATGGTATAAGCTTGACCCTTGAAAGTGCCTGCCCAATAAGAAAAGGACCTTTTAAATCAATAGAACAGACACAGATCATGTAATTTCGAGGTTGATTTCACCAGAATACCGAACAAAATATTAGACATTGTACATCACAGATGATACTGCATGTTCTGGGCAGTCCGATCTTGATCTACCGTATCTGCAATATGAACTCTTAAGTTGTACTTGGCTCTCTTCAGTGTAACAATTAATGATTTTTAGTAGCCAATCTCTGCTATGCATTTCTAGAAGAGTCAGATAACACAGATTCATAATCTACTTTACTTAAAATCGGCCCAAGTCTCCTGTTAAAGTCCCATTCTCACAGTCATAACTGTGTTTGTGCTAGGTTCCTTCCTTTGAAGTGTAGCAGGTACTGGGGGGTGTTTTACCCTAAAAATGGGTTAACATTCTCATATACTTGATGTTTCCCTGGTTTTATCCTGGTAAGGAAGCTGTATTGTGTGATGTGACCGCAGACTGTCTAGGTTACGCCCCAGCTTGGGATGGAGTACCAACGGCTTGTCGTCAGTGATGTTCTGAAGATTGCCAGAATTGTCCCATCTCACCACGTTTGTGTGATAGTGCCATGCCAGTGTCATGCTGTCATCAACAGGTTATCAACGCGGGGTAAGTTCCTAGAGGTGACTGAATTTGCTGCCGGATCACCAGGGTTTATAATCAATTTGGCCCCAATAGATAATGCAATTTCAAGGCTGTTATCACAAGAATACCTCACAAAAAACATTGTACATCAAAGATTGTGCCACTTTTGAATGAACATTCTCCCAAAGTGGCCTTCAGTTATCCCTTTAACACACAGTCCTGTGTTTCAATCACCCTGACATGAAGCGCTTTTGAAAAAAACATTGTGAAAAAAGGAGAAAATGCTGTACCTAGTATTTTCTCCATTTCCCACAATGTTTTCTGCCCATTCATTGAAAAGTCAGATCTTTAAGCCAGATCATTGTTGTTTGTTCATATTGTTCACAGTTCTACAACTGTGAAAGGTGCAGTCTGATCTTTGATCAATGCTGTCAGTTCCTTATTCTAGACCATGACTAAAGATTACCTTCATTTGACATTGATAGAAAAAGGTCTATTTGCTTTATTTGGCCTTGAAAGAGATTGAACATTTTTCGTTGAATAAAACAGCACAGAAATAAGACTTTGGGAAACAAAGAAAGTAAAGTTTCGCAGTTATTGCCCTTTGAACTCTTTAATTCCTAATTTCATTTCTGAGCTATTTCAAAGATGGCCCTGTCCTTGGGGTCACATGTTGTACTAGTATGGGATAACATAAGAGTTCTATAAGAACAAGTTTTAACTTCAAGTAACATTTAAATGCCCAGCAAACTGAAAGATTCGACAGTAAAGCAGAATATCGAAGAGCAGTGTCTCTGCTAATTAGGAATATCATTTGATGTCCATAAATATGATCTGAGATAAAGTTAGAACTGCTGCAAATGGATGTGTTTTTTCATAGGACAGTCATTTTACAGAAGGTACCATTAAAACATTGGCAACAATATCAACTTCTCTGCAGGACAATTCTCCTTGGAGATACACTTTCTCTGACAAATCCCCCCCACACCTATAAAAGAAGGTATTTCCGTATATTTTACCCCCTCTACATCTGTAATTAAATGGGGCCCCTGCCACTCGGGGCCTCAGAAATAGGTGGCTGCCTTCACCTCTGTGGCGTAAGGGTGGTAAAAGTCCCCAGAAACAGAGGAGACCGATTATAATAGTAAAATTATTAAAACTGGTTTAACACAAGAGTTTAACTATTTTACCAGGCAACCTGAGCATAAAACCATATTGAACACATTGTGGAAGAAGGAGAAGATGCTGGTAATCACCTTTTTCTCCTCTTCCCACAATGATATAAACCCTTTCAAAGATATATCCCTCCAGTGTTGACATGTTGAAATTTGTAGAATGCAAATGCTTTCAGTTCAGATGAGACAAACATTTTGGCATGTGGTAATGAGTTATGATCGCATTGTATTTCTCTATAGATAGCAATTAACATAAGGAAATTAAAGCAAATATTTTTTTATTATTGTCTTTATTAAATGTATGAATTTCCTAAGATGAGATAGCAGTAGTCTTCTGTTTACAAATAGCAGATTGACTGATTGATATTTTCTGATTCACCATCTCACCAAACTATGAAAAAAAGATATCAACCATGTTCTGTGAAAAGGGGGCTTAATGCACCTTTGTGATGCATGATACCAAGCAAGTCATCATATAATTATGGATCCATAAAATTTTATATAACAACTAACTAAATCCTGAGGTACACTGGTCCTTTGACACACAGAAAATTGACCAGTAGCAAAAAGTTTTGACCTAGGGTGGGTACTTTTTGCAGATGCATTAAGCCTCCTTTTCACTGAGCATGGTTCATATATTTGTGTAAAGATGAATTAAATTTGGCATTGAAAGTTAGTAATTGCCTGTGGGAATGTCATATGATCACTAGTACAATGTTAACCATGTGATATGAAATCTGAATGATCGGTATGCTCTCGAAAAAACAAAATGACTATAAAAAGGACAAATGCTTAGTTATAACACCAATATTCCACCTTTTTATGGAATTGAAACATCCAGTTTCTTTACGCTTGCCATAGAAGAAATGTATATAGCATGTATATATGAGTGAGGTTTTTTATGATTTTTTAAAATAAAATCTTTGTTTGGAACTAGTGAGCTTAGAGCATTGATATTTAGTATGAAAGTGGTAAAATGTAATTGTATTGTGGGAAAATAAGTGCCGTGTAATTTGTAATCTGTCATTGTAATCCTCTCAGGATAGTCCTTTTGAAAGTTGTTTAACCCTTTACCACACAATCCCGAATTTTAACCACCCTGAGGATGAAGCCTTTTGAAAACATTGTGGGAAAGGAGAAAATGCTAGTAACCAGCATTTTCTCCTTTTCCCACAATGTTTTCTACCCTATCAAAGAAAGATCTAACATTTTTTCATGTGGTAAAGGGTTAACCCTTTACTACACAATCCTGAGTTTTAACGACCATGAGGAAGACACCTTTTAAAAACATTGTGGGAAAAGGAGAAACCAGCATTTTCTCCTTTTCCCACAATGTTTTCTACCGTCTTAATGACAAATTCCATCATTTGAGCCACACTTAAATTGGCTTAAGCTATGGAGACCTTAGGTTACAGTTTAACATTAAGTATTTTGTCTAGCATCATAAGATAGTTTTTATCTAAGTTATTCAAATTCTGCTTCTGGGGTCAAAGATTGCCTTCTTCTGAGGGACTGTTTTTTTTTTGTGGAGCTATAATTTTCTTGTATTGATCCACCGGGCCATGAGCCTCATACTTGGTTTAAAGCATTATAATATGAGCCATGCTCTATGAAAAGGAGGGCTTAACATCTGCAAAAAGTATCGACCCAGGTCAGCCTGCGCAAGCTGACCTGGGCCAAAACTTTTCACTATTGGTCAATTTTCCGTTTGTCCAAGGACGAGTCTACCCCAATATTTAGTCAGTTGTTTGAAAAAGAGGCTATTATGGATCCATAATTATGTGATGGCATGACTGTTGACTTGGGGGATTGTGCCATGGGCCTGATATTTTACACTTAGCATCAAACATACCAAATATGGTTTTGCCTGTTACTTGCTACAGTCTTTAGGTCAAAATGATATCATTTGTTAAAGCAAAGAGTAAGCTTCCAGTTGATACCTATGTTATTTAATGGAAGATGTAGGGGGTGTGCACATAAAAAAGATCTTACCCTGCATCTGTTATTAAATGACATTATTCCCCTCACCTCATTCTTTGACTCCTCCTTCACTTTTCTTGTAGGGTTGCTGAAATAGGGATTAAAGATGATTCTTGGGTTAAGAAAGGGCTGGTAACTTTGAAAGTACAGTTCCAGAATTCTTATCCTCTTTCATATTTAAATTTGCAGTTCAGTGTCAATTTTTCTTTGAGATAAATTACAGGACTAGCCTCATATCTTTTGAACCCCTTGCATGGTCCTAAAACTATTTCAGACACCTGTCAACCTTGATATTTGACAACATGAAGGGCCTGTCTGCCTGCTCAATGTCATAGCAGGGTTTAAAAGGTCACAAGCACTAAATTCGATGCTGATCAGTATCTCATGAACTCTGTCCAATTTTGAAAAGCATTCACACACATGTCAACAGAACTTGTACTACCTATCAAGCTTCACAAAAAGGCCATTGTCCTGATTCAATGTTGATACATATAAGCAGCACTCTGGGGAATATATCAATATCTGAACCACTATTGCATTGAAAAGTTCTCAAAGTCCTTTGTTTTCAAGACATGTTGGCATACATGGCTATGTTTCTAGTAAATTTATTTTACTTTGTCTCCCATAAATTTACTGTACAGAGACATACTGTTTGCATGGAAGTTGCCTATATGGCTGACTGTCTGTCCAGTCATCTGTCCAAATTTTGTTTATGCTCCATAATCTCTTCAACTGCTTACCCGATCTTAAAAATATTTCACACACATCTTCCATTATGAGATGACATGCAGAGGTTTCACATAACAGTCCTGAACATCAGTGCAAGCCTTAAAGCTGACGTGTAGGACTCATGACCTGGAGGCCCCTTGTTCCAGCCTCACTGGATCCACTGGGTTTTTTTGTGGGAGTGTCCTTGGGCAAGGCACTTCAGAGTCCTAGCCTAGTACTAGTGAAACCCTGAAAATGCATGAATATGTGAGCTGTCCCCGTGATATGACTGAAATAATGTTGAAAGCGGCGTAAAACACCAATCAATCAAAATTGACATTGACTTTTGCCTACACAATAATTATCTCCATAACCCCTTATCTGATATATATTTCACATCTTGGTGAGAAAACATTGAAGTTGGGAGTTTGATTAAAGATTTAAATCTCTTCTAAATGTGACATGGGTAAGTTGATAAATAACATTTGAGAAAGAAACCTAACTGAAATAAGAAGTGTCTTCATGACACAAAATTATTTGTGGAATGAATTGCTCAGAAAAGTTGTTCTAGCCAAATGGGTGATTTTGTTGCTCAGGTAAGTATACATGAATTATAAATTCATTCCCTCAGTGATTTTTTTTCTCTAACCATGAATTTTGGGGAAGGGTAAGATTCCACTTAGTATGAGTCATAGTAAGAACAACCTTGGACAATATTTTTTATACAAGCTACCCTTGCACTGGCTAAAAACCAGGTAAATTTCAGTTTGACAATACTCCACAATTGGGGGAGTTGATGCTGTCACCAATGACGGATCAAGGCAAGCTAGAAAAGTTGTCGGTCTATTCAGGGGCAGCTGTGTTTATAAAAGCTACAGAATATTGCCTTTTGTGTTGAGAGGCAAAAACAAATCCATTGATGGAACATTTGACAATCTGACAAAAAAGATTAACCTAATGTTTGTCAGAAGAATGGTAAGTTTTATAAAAGTACATGTTATACGAAGCATGTTTGCCTGGACCAATACCAGCAATTAGCTTGCATAAAATAATATCTTGTCTACAGTTGTTCTATGACTTATTCTGAAGGGAATCTAACTAAATCCAAAAATTCATGGATGAAACCTTGACCCCTATCAGTATTAGGCTAGCTGACAATGACCTTAGCTATAACCAAAAATGAGTCCGGAGAATTTAAGTTCAACCTTGTATATGATATAAGAATAATGTTTCCTGTACCAAAGTCAGTGTTTATTTTGCACAGTTGTTGCCTACCAAAGTTCATACAACAACTTATATTTTCTGGATACTGACCAGTGTAAGGAAACCACCCATTCAGCAAAGACAACCGTTGTGAGCGATGAACTTTTTAAATATTTTGTTGCTTAGACAATTTTACTTTAGTTAGGCTTTTCTGCCAACATTTATTAATATATCACTTTATTCAAATTCATCAGAGGCTTATGTTCACCAGAGATGTTGATGTAGTTGAAATTACAAGCCAATTTTACATCAAACAAAAAAAAAAACAGATTGTGATGTAAAAGTTTCTTGGGATGCACATGAACTTGTTAGATGTTAATATATGATTTACTTGAAGTCAAGTTTAAGATTTAAAGATTAGACAACAAAATCAGAGCTGCATGTTAATATTCTGAGAGTTTTGCCCATATAAGGTAAAGCTGAACTAATAACAGAACTAGTATTTCTATCTAGAATTTATTGGTCATTATCCCTATCAGATGTGGACATATAAATTATACTGTTGTTGCACTTCAGCAGACGGGACAATTTTTGAATGGTCCAAATTCAAAGTATTTTCATGCAGACAATTTAACTCTTTACCACAAAATCCCAAGTTTTAACAACCCTGAAGAAGGCTTTTGAAAACATTGTGGGAAAAGAAGAAAATGCTGGTAACTAGCATTTTCTTCATTTCTTACAATGTTTTCAATGATCTCAAAGACAGATACTGTCGTTTGTGTCCCATTTTATTTGTCTGCAGACTCTTTCAATTTGGACTGGTCATAAATTTTGTTGTCTGGTAAAGAGTTAATTAAACATGGCTCACATAATGAAATATTTCTATGAAACTGGAGAAAACATTGTTGAAAAAGGCCTTCTGTCTACCTGGATGACACTAAAATCTAACATGCAGTAGAATATCTCTTGAACCTCTTGTCAGATACTAAAAATATTTTACACATGTTTACCTTAGTGAGACGACATGCAAAGCTGGGCTATCACAAGGTCCAGGTGACAGTCGGTATTTCACACGTCTCTCATTAATGCTATGACATAACATGCAGGGTGGAGTCTAGAGTTTAACCAGAAACTAATTTTCTTATTATGATGTTTTATATATGGTTTCAGCCAGTGTTTTCTCCAACCTGCTTTTTAAAGTACTTTATTCTTTCTAAACCCACCAGCTGCCGTCCCTTGTAAATAAATGACAGATTACAAATTACACGGCACTTATTTTCCCACAATACAGTTACATTTTCTTATTATCTTTTATCTTTTATTCATTAAGAAAAGTCAGATTATTACAATAAAACAGTTTTTTTTTTATCATCCTGAGGCCTCGGATTATCATGTCTTTACTGTATATAATTCTTTTACCTGGTTTTACTATATATAGTTCTTTTTACCTACTTTTACTGTATATAATTCTTTTACAGAGTTTTATTGTATATACTTCTTTTACCTGGTTTTACTGTATATAATTCTTTTACCTGGTTTTACTGTATATAGTTCTTCTTACCTACTTTTACTGTATATAATTCTTTTACAGAGTTTTATTGTATATACTTCTTTTACCTGGTTTTACTGTATATAATTCTTTTACCTGGTTTTACTGTATATAATGTCATGATGCCAAATTAATATTCGGTCCTAAAGCTGGCTACAATGAGTTGGATGGTATCCAATGACACCCCTGCAATATTTATGCAGATAATACTTTGTGACCATACATTATCTTTAGGAAAGATTATGTATGGGCATAAAGGGGGACCAGTATCCTTGGACAGGCATTTTTGATTGCCCAATGTCATACATATGTATGTATTATACCAGTACATTATTTTAGTACCCATGGTTCACATTAGTATTATCTACAATGACAATCTGGCCAAATGTCATGATATCAAACTATTATAGGTACAACCACAGTCCTAGAGCTGGCTACAATGAGTTGGATGGTATCCAATGACACCCCTGCAATATTTATGCAGATAATACTTTGTGACCATACATTATCTTTTATAAAGATTTTGTATGGGCATAAAGGGGGACCAGTATCCTTGGACATGTATTTTTGATTGCTCAATGTATGTATATATGTATGCATTCACTGAGAAAAAAGTACCTAATATCAACTTTATACTTAATTCTTTACCAATCAACAAAATGTTAGACTTGTCCAACTTGAAAGCACTTACAGATAACAAAACAAATTTTAAAAATAGGAATTTGTTTTCTGAAGGGTAGAAAACATTTTAGAAAGGCACAAGCATTTTCTCTTTTTCCTACAGTGTTTCAAAGCCCTGACTTTTTTAAGGTCGTTTGAACATGGGATTGTGTGGTAAAGGGTAAATATTAAGTATTTAGCAATCCTGCTTGGTTGTGTTACAGTTTGTATGCTCAGTAACTTACGATTTTCAGCCTGGTATATAGCTTTTGAAAATGTTGTAAAAATAAAGGAGGAAATTTATGCTGGTAATCGGCCCTTTCACCATTTTCCATAATACTTTCTACCCTTTCAAAGAAAATCCCATAATTTATGTTATCCTTAGTCTAAAATTTTGTTGTTTAAGAAAGAGTATTTTGATTTATTCCTTAACTTGCTAAATAAGTACAATGAAACTTTCAAGCAGATAGTAAAACCCAGAATTTTGCTATTTCAAAGATATTTTTGAGGGAAAACTATCTCATTATTAGACAGAGTAAATCAAAGATCAGACTACACATATTGATCAACACTGCCCACAAAAGGTCCTTGAGTCGTGCTTAGCAGCCTGAGGGTTAAAAGATAATTGAATACACCTTAACCCTTTACCACACAGTCCCAATTTTTAATGATCCTGAAGAAAATGCCTTTTGAAAACATTGTGGGAAAAGGAGAAAATGCTGGTAACCAGCATTTTCTCCTTTTCCCACAATACTTTCTACCCTTCCCTAATCAAACTTCAATCTTAGAGCCACATTTGATTTGTCGACTGCAAATGCTTTCAATTTGGACCATTTTAAATTTTTGTTGTTTGGTAGAGGGTTAACTCTTTACCAAACGACAGAATTTAAAGAGGTCCAATTTGAAAGCATTTGCACACGACAAGATAAATAGGACTCAAAAATTGAAACCTGAATTGGAAAGGGTAGAAAATGTTGTGGGAAAAGGAGAAAATGCTGGTAACCAGCATTTTTCTCCTTTTCCCACAATGTTTTCAAAAGGCTCTTTCCTGAGGGTTGTTAAAACCAGGGATTGTGTGGTAAAGAGTTAAAGAGAAATTAAGTATGGCTCAGTTAATTCTTTACCAAACGACAAAATATCAGACCTTCAAATTGAAAGCATTTTCTGATGACAAAATAAATGTGACTACAATATTTAAACTTATTTTTGGGAAGGGCAGAAAACATTGTGGGAATAGGAGAAACTGTTTACCAGCATTTTCTCCTTTTCCCACAATGTTTTCAAAAGCTTTCTTTTTCAGAGTCAAGAAAAGTCGAGATTGTGTGGTAAAAGGTAATTGGGATTTATCTTTCAAAGGCGAGGAAACATTGTGGGAAAGGGAGAAAATACCAACTTCTTAAATGGGCCTTTTTTAGATTTTTTGATGCAGATTGGCCTTTTTTTTTAATTTTATTTGTTTTTATGGGGGCAAAAGTAGGTCACTAAACAGGTCAAGATGCACACAAATTTATACCACTAGCGTTCTATCTGGCACACCCATGGTCGAGCTGGGGCATCTTTTAAATTAGTTCAAATGTGATAGATTTGAACATATTTTAGAGTTGTAAAATACAGTTGAAAGACATTACGGGTTTGGTTCAATGTTGCAAATAAAATGTAACAGCGGAGATGCGGAGAGCAATGAAGGTGGAAACAAGTAAAAAGACATAGTCCAAAAGGAAATAAGTGGATCAATTTTAGAGCTTCTCCTTTTACCATAAAAATTTTTATAAGTAGTTGACTGCAGACCCGTCAAAATTCCTTTCTGTGAGGGAAAAGATTAAAAGTATGTCGAGGAGTGGGTTTTATTTTCAGTTATATATGGAACAAAAAAGTTTGGCCCTAACCAACAGAGAGGAAGCACATCTATGATATTGTACAAAATGGTAAACCAAGCTTACCCCGGTCAGTCAGTTCTTACAAGAGCTGTCTGATTTGGGTTTGCTCTTTTTCTGTAAAAAATATTATAAGCTGATGCTGTTAACTTGTTATGGTATTAATTTTATTTGTTTTAAGTGAAAACAAGCAAAATTAGATTATCATGTTGGATGGAATCTTACAGATTTCAATAATCATGAGGTCAAGGGCTATCAAAGGACAATAATAGCATGGAATATGAAGCCCGGTATAGTTAAATTTTTAAAGTATTGCACATTTTCATAATCATTGGCATAAATCAAGTGAACTGCATGTTTTGAAATTGTCTATTGTAAAATAGACCAAATGACAAAATTTTAGTCTGGTCTAAATTCAAAGTATTGCAGACGACAATTTTAATGTGGCTAAAATGATAGAATTTGATTTTGATGGGGTAGAAAACATAGTGAGAAAAGGAGAAAATGCTGGTTACCAGCATTTTCTCCTTTTCCCACTTTGTTTTCAAGAGCCTGCTTTGTTAAGGTCATGAAAACACGGGATTATGTGTTAAAGGGTTAAAAAACAGATAATTAAAGTTAACAAGGGGCTGTAACTCGTACTCCATAACCAGTCATTTCCTTAATTTTTTCCAATCTGCAGCAGACATCAACTGAAAACATTGAGGAAAAAAAAGGAGAAAATCATAATGATCAATCTCTCCCTTTTGCACGATGATATCTAACACATCAAAAAACTGGGATTCATGAATACTAGGTTTTGATTTTCGCCTGCATACTGGCTAAATTTAAAACAGTCTAAAATTTGTCGTTTGGTAATAGGTTAAATGTTTACATTAGTATTTTGTTTTATATGCTGTGTATTGGTTTATTGAGAGCAACAAACTTACTTCTTATCATTACTATTATATGGTTGAAAAGTTTTAATACTGTACTTTATATGATGTCTTTGTCTCGGGGATACTCATTTGTAAATGCCTCACCCACAAACTTCAAATGTATGTATTTCTTTTTTAAAAATAAGGTAGGTGACCTACTTGTTTTAAGCCTGAATCTTGGTACCATTCATGGAAGAAATAAGAAAAAGCTGAATATTTGAACATTTGAAAAATGTAAAGTTTAAGAAATACTCTTGTTTTTATTGGGTTTTTCCAAAATGAAGGTATGTTTTAGCCACGAGTAAAGGTATTTTCTAATAGATTGATACTCAGTATACCTTTAAATCATTTTGTTTCATTAAATTTAATGTTCCCCCAACATAATGAGATAAAATTTGTTTATAATTTCAAACATTAGAAAAAATAATTTTAAACATTAGAAAAAATATATGTAGACTTAGCTTTCATAGGTGAAATTTCATTCAGAACTGCTGCAATACAGGGTGAATTAAAAGAAATATTCATCGAATTTTTCCAAAGCTGGTGACCCCCTGTTTTTTTTATCTTGTATTTTAGGAGATCAGATGATATACCATCATGAAAAAAAAGTTTGTGAAATTCTGAATGTTTTGAAAAAATGATGAAACTGTAGCGATCGTCTTTTATTATAATGATGGCATGATATTACATGTATATAATAGTCACTTAATAGTAATGTTTTAATACTTGTGTACAAAGAGATATGTCTCATATGAATAACAAAGATTGCATTTTCACATAAGTTTTCCATCACTTAAATTTGGCTTTACTGAGAGGGAGAGAGAGAAAGGGAGGGTGAGAAAGGGAATAAGAGAGAATGAAAAACAGACAAACAAAGAAATCAAAATGGAAAATATATGCAAGTGTGTGTGTGTGTGGATATGAAATGAAGAAAAGGGAATCTTGGGTAAAAGATAACATAAATATTTGTTAATATTTATATGATATATTTTGTTGCGCTATATCTATATTCTATACCGACTCATAGAAGACTCAGAAAGACATGTTCTACAGTTTTCATTTTATATTTGTCAACTTCATGCGTTTTTGTGTAGTTATGAATATCTAAAGTAAGGTTAAAGCATTGTTTAGACCAATCATTGAAGGTAATTTTTCTTTATTCCTACAGTAGTAAATATATTTTATATTTTGTAAACTCTTAAAGTAGCCTATACAACTGGAGGTTTGGTTTATATGTGCCCAAAAGTTAAGTTCGTCAAAGGTTCTTATCACTGTTGCAATGGTGTTAATCAAAAACTTGGTGTGTTCACAGTCATGGAATAAATGTAGAATGGTTTCTTGATATTGTTTACAAAATGCACATAAATTAGTATCTATCAATTTCATACTAAAAAGCAGAGAATTTGTTGGAATAATTCCGTTTACTATTCTTGTTTGAAACCATTATGTATAGGTGTTCCATGAACTTATTTCCAATCAATATTTTCATTGTTATATAATAAATCCCATTTAACTCTGCTTGAAGGTATTTCATCTTTGTGTATCAAGGTATCGTAAACATGTTTATTTATGTTGGTTTTAGATTGTGTTTGAAATAAATAACAGGTAATAGAAGGATTGTGATATTCTTTGAAAGAATCTTCTTTAAATTTGATGTTATGAAAGGAAAGTTTTCACTGAAGATATTATACTTTAGAAGTTCAAAAGTTCACCTTGTTGCTAGTCAGTTTTTTAATATCCCTCCAACTTTTAAAGATTCCATCTGCATTTAACACGTCTTCTATATATCTTATACCACAGTCGGATAGTACTTTGTTATACAAATGTTGTCATCTACAAGTGTTTTCAATACAGAAGAGCCTAAAATTTGGCATCGGAAAAAAGTTAAATTCTATCAAAGAATAACCTTCATATTGAATTTAAACAGATTTTGTATGTTTAAAAAGCTTAATTTTGTCTGTAATGTTTATTCAAAGAAAAAAGGTTTAAATAAAAAATGATTCTGAATTTGCTACAGCTAACTTTCATCCATTGAGGCTCATGTATATTTATCTTTCTTTCACATTGTTATGAGCTTATCTACTTTGTCAACATTACAGAGCCTAACAAGGAGAATTCATTGTCAGAGATTTATCTTTATTTGATCTGATGTTGTTCAACCCTTTACCACACAATCTTGACTTTAAAGGACCTCGAGGAAAGAGGCTTTGGGAAACATTGTGGAAAAAGAAAAAAAAAAAAAAAAAAAAATGCTGGTAACCAGCATTTTATCATTTTCCCACAATGATTCCTATCCTTTCAAAAATGAATCCTGTGATTGTAATTTCAGTCACATTAACATATCGTCTGAAAATGTTTCCAAATTAGATATTAACCCTTAAGCTGCTAAGCGTGACTCGCTGACCTTTTGAGGACAGTGTAGATCAAGATCAGACTGCACAGAACGTGCATTCTGATCTTTGATCTACACTGTTCGATATGCTATTTTCTTTCAGATGAGATCAACTTTGAAATTGCAATATTTAGTTTTTTGATATTGCATGGAAATTTTCGTTTCATGTATTTAGCTGTTTAAGGGTTAAGTTATCCTCAGGATCAGTAAAACACAGGTTTGTTTGGTAAAGGGTAAACTTAGCTCCTCTTTTTTCAGTCTGGAGAAATGGCATACATATCGCAACTTCAAGGCTTTTGTTTGAAAAACTTCTCAATTTACTGGACAGTGAAGATGTAAGACTTCACTTTCTCTCAGTGCAGTCTTGATCTAAACTGTCCAAAATCTGTGTAATTGACAGATATGCCAAAAACGATTCAAAGGTCCAAAAACTGTGCTGTCACAATTCAGTGGATAACCATTTGTAACTTTTTCTTCAAAGTATTTGTAAATATGAGCTAATGCAAATGGCGAAAAGCTCAAACAAGATTGAGTCCAATAAAAAAAAAATAACTCAGCCAAATAGTCTCAAAATTATTTTCATTGTTACACACTCTCAGTCTTATGAATTGTGCAGGATGGGATCAGAATGTCATATATACAATAAAATCTTACCCTGTACTCCTTACACATTGTAATGAAATGAACTTTTGATTGTACCGGTGTTATAACCGAAAAAGACTAAGCTGCAATTGTACTGAAAGAGCTTTTTAAAGTGATAGTTCCGCTGTACACGTTAACTTTCAGATAAACCTGTTAAAATTTGATTTTCAAAACTGTAGTCTTCGAAAAATACAAATATAGATGTTACAAAACTTTTTTTTTTTTGTCTTCTTCTTTTTTTCAAAAGAACATTTTCACAGGTTACAATTGCGCTAGCTCTAAACCGAACATTGAAGAACATTAATTCAGATCAGACTTCGAAATCACCAATAGCTGAGTGATTTACCATTCCGTTGATTTAAAACAAAGTTATTTTTCATATTTTGGACAGGAATATATTTTTCACTCATTTTTTAAATGATTTGTTCATTCTAAACCGAGCCTCAAGATCGTGGTTGATTTCACTGATAACAAATATTCACAAAACGGAGAAAATATCCTCTTATGTTTAATGCAAAGGTACACAATATGGCCTCTACACCTGTTTTTCTGACAAAAATAAAAAGATGGACTTACATTTAAGTCAGTAGAATGACCATTTCACTGATGTACGTTTTGCGTGATTTCGGTATCCTACTTTTTAGGTGACGGGCGATTTTAAACTGAAAAAAGAAAGTAGGGTCGCTTCCGGTATTATCGTGGGTTCTTCAATATCGTGGTATTTACAATTTCCGAAAGTGAGGCTGAAATGCGCCTCCTTGAGGATGTCCTTACGTGCGCATTTGTAGGTCAGATACAGTCAACACACTTTGCAAACTTACTTCGGCAAATTTTCCGAAAATGGTAGTTAAAATCGAGTTTTCATCTGAATAGTAAGAAAACTTGGCTCTTTGCAAAACCGCTCTATCCCCTAGATGAAGTTGATGATCTTATTAGCGTAACAAAATCAGTATCATTATAACAGTTCTGTAAAATTTGTTTTCCTATCACTGAAGTTTATCAAACGGGAAAGTATATTTCAGACGACCGTTAAATGATGACGTCACCGCTTTCCAAATATGGGAATGAAAACAAGAGGCCATGACAAAAGTTTTGACTCGCTAATTATAAAAATCGTATTCTCAAGGCACTGCATTTTTTTTTAAATTTAGTTCCCTGATCTGTTGAAATGAAAGAACACTCTAGAAATTATATATTCACTTTTGTATCCGCAAAAGAGGTTCAAAATGGGGTATTTGATGCTATTTTAATCAAAGATCTGTAGACGTCGTTTTTTCCCTCCATTTTTACAGGTGCGCAAAGTAAAAACTCGTTTACAAAATGACCGAGAGAATTTATTTATATATGTTGCTCAAAATTCTTGATAAAATCATCTCAACACTTTGAAAATAACTTGATTTTCATTTGCCAAAGTTTTGAACATAAATAGGATGAGCCTGTAAATCTCCCAGGGCCTCATCTCAATGCTACGATAATACCGGAAGTAGTCCTTTTTGAAAATTGGTCATTGCTGTCCCCTGTTTTGTCTTGATTAAGAATAGTTAAGTGACAAACAGAAAATCAGTTATCGTAGAAATATACATGAGGTATCATTGAATTATTTGCAACAGAAAAATATCAGGCAAGACACTAATTTTTCTACACTCAGTGGAATGTTTTAGTACCACGATAATAGGGAATTCAATCCTACCGTTTGATTGACTTTTCTGTCTTTCTATAGTATTCGTTATTTTTTAACTTACAAACAACGTCCTAACAATACTATCAAATGTACTCCAATTTGTTAAACATCAACTAAATGGTGATTCCAAACGTGGCGATAAACTCAAAATAAGCCGGACTTACAATATAAGTCAAGATTTGAAAACGTTAATTTCAGGGTCTGATAATTTTCGTGAAATTCGCCTGAAATAACAGCCTCAACTTTGGTCAGAAACTGAGTCCGTAAGTGAATTTGATTAAAAAAAAAAAGTCTTAAGTTTGTTTGTGAAACCGGGCCCGGGCCACAAAGCTGATTATTCACAGTGTTGACGGATACATGCTAGCCCCTATCTGAACCGAAAGAATACTAAACTACTGCGATATACTTTGATTTGCGAAACACCCTTTGATTAATCCATTGATCTTCTTTCTCTGGTAATTCATTTACTTCAATTCACTTGGTACAAACCCAAAGTAATAAAAAGTTAATTGAACCAGTCTGTCTAAACCGACTACAGGCACAAATTTCTAGTAGTAAGATTTTCTTGATTTGCAGACCAGTTAAATTTGACGATTCTCTGTCTCTCGCTCCCTCTTCCCCCAATCTCTCTCTCTTTCTCACTCTCTCTCTCTCTAAAATGCGATAGTCATCAATTTATCCTATAAATATAAGCCATGCTCTGGCAAAAGGGGGTTTAATGCATCTCTGTAATACATTATACCGAGCTGAAATCCATTTTGTCCAACAACAAAATGATTCATGTGGTAGACTCGTCCTTGGACAAGCACAAAATTGACCAATATCAAAAACTTTCGACTCGGGTCAGTCTGTGCGAACTGCGAAGACTGAACTGGGTCGATACTCTTTGCAGATGCATTAAGCCCGCATTTCCCAGAGCATGGTTCATTTATATATCTCAATGGGTTTTTGTTGAATAACTGGAAAATGACAATAAAGAATTCCATCTTTCCGAATTATTTACATGTTTTGCCAGTAACGTGCTATAATAAGACATACTGAAGTGGAAGTGAGAAATGAAAATTGAGTTTCCGTCAAATTTGTTTTCTTAACGTCAAAGAAAGACGTGAAGACTGCTTGGTAACCTTAAGAAGGCGACTGGGATTTGTAAAACACACACGCTCTCACGACCCCCCCCCCCCCCCCCCCTTGTGATCTCTTGTGATCTCAAGTGAATTTTGGCTAGGATATCCCAATAAATATTCGCAGTGCAATGAAGAATTCAGAATCATAAGTGAATACGAGCCCTGATACAGCTAAACTTTGAAAAGACCAAGAAACAGATTCGAACTAGGTTATCGGTGTAGCTTGAATATCCTAAGATTAAATGATGTTCCATTTATTTATCATCACCAAGGATTGCTCGTATGGGCGACGCCCCGAGAAGGCCATTAGCGATGTTACGGGGGATAGTGCAAGATACAGGACAAAACCCATCCTATTTACGCCTGGTTCTCTAACGTGCTCTGTGTATAGCACCGTCACACGCGACCTCCGTTTAACGTCTCATCCGAAAGACTACTAGTGATTTTTGATAGCCATCCGTGAGGCTCGAACCAACGCCCTCAAGTAGCCCTAGAATTCACGTTTACAAGTCCTACACTCTAGCGCTTTCAAGAGCAGTTCGGATTGGTCAATATGCAAAGATCAAAGGAAAATTCAATGTAAAAATAATAAATGCAGCTCGTATCAACAATCAGATATGCGGCTGCACTGTTTTCCAAATTCACACATCCAGAGAGTTCCTACTTTAATTTCGAATAACACATTTCTTCTTAACTGAATATCTCACCATATTCACAAAAAGGAGTCGCACAAAAACTATTAGTAAAATTGCTGAAATAGAATATTAATGCACGGTAAAAAATTAACTAGAAACGTTTTATTACCCCGACTTACTTAACTCGTAAAGTCTGTCACCAACGTTATGTAATAAAAGACGCTACGCGAGCAATCTTACATCATTTACTGGTCTCTCTCTCTATCATCTAAAAACGTCATTTAGCGCATTTGCGACCCAGTGCTAGTTGCCAAAAATGTTCAATTATTTCTGCTCATTAAACACGTAGACTTTAAATAGATCAAAGGAAATTTTCCGACATCAAATTATATGTAATTCTATCGCTGCCACTGGCGAGTTGAATAGCTTTTGCAGTCGATGTAGACAAGATCAGAGTACATAAAACTTCATGATCTTAGATCTACACCGTCCACTACCTGTGGCTACACTATTACTGAAATTATCTTCATACTGAACTGTACTTTCCGACCACAAGAAATTTTGACTTTATTAACTCTCTACAATACGACAAAATTTTGGAATCCACTGATTTGGAAGCATTGCAGACGACAAATCAAATGTGGTCCAAAAGAAAATTTCTGTCTTTGAAACGGTAGAAAACAGTGGTTACCAGCATTTTCTCTTTTTCCAACCATGTTTTTCAAAAGTCTTCTAGCTTAGGATCGTTAAATTACGGGATTGTTTAGTAAATCGTTAAGTCGACAGTCAACGAGTTAATCGCGACCCCTGGTGTCCCATAGAAAACCAAGATAATATAGGTACGTAACGATCACATTAGTTCACTTCAGAAAATGATTATTAAGCAATTTTTTTTTGGGGGGGGGGGGAAGGGGGGTTATCATTTTTATCAGTTTGAACCCATTAACTTGATTCGTGCAAAGTTTACTTCGACTGCGTGAAATAATTTCTGAGGAGTTATATTTATCAGCCTCGATGACTGCTTCCTAAGCTAATCAGTTCGCGCGCCAGGATGTGAGTACTTCCGAAGGTTACGTCGATTATCAAGGAATTTGGACTCAAGACTTTAGCTCGATTATCTATTATTTTACCCCTACACTGCCGTCTCCAAGTTTTCATTTTATTTCAGAACAATAAAGGTTAGCCATGTGAAGCAAGGAAGAGACGTTCTTGCAGACAATTCGGTTTTGTGTTTAATCTAATTTCTTCATTTATTATTGCTAGCTACGGGGAGAAATAAAGGCTTCTATATCTGGATGTAACCAAATATGGCGTGAAATTGAGAAATTAGTTACTTAGATGCACTCAATACAAGGGCCTCAAGCCATGAAAAGGATGGCTCTTCAAAAAAAAAAATCTTTGATCCAGGAAAGTCCACGAAATATAATTATTTAACAATTAAATGTGATCTTAAGTAAGCCTTGCGCTACTTCTCTGAGCAGTGCAGATCAAAATTAGGTCAAACAAAACTAGCAGCCCGATCTGGGATCTACACTGTCCTATATTTTGTGAAGCATTCCTGGCAAAATTACCTCATGACAGCAGCGTTTGGATCCGAAAACCACACTAGATTTACACATCCATGTTACTGGTCACCTGCCAGAACAAAATTTTCAGCATGCGAGGTTAAAATATTCTTGCGAAATACGGATAATCAGCATGCATCAAAATAGAATGAATTCATAAATTTGTGGGATTTTTGTCGGTAATATCTCACATAATAGCGGGCAGCAAAGTTCAGAGATCAAACTTTGTGAGGTCTGGTACTTGGTCTTCACTGTCTGCCAAAGCAAAAAGAAAATGAAACTTCCTCATTGTGCGATATGGGTTAAATCCAAGTATAATTTTGACATTCAAATACTGAACAAGTATAGACATCGATTACTTTATTGATCTGGTATATGATCCTGACATATTATTTCCTTTCGTTGAAGTAATACAATCCATAAGAATTGAGAATAAATTTATGCGCTAGGCACAAGGAAGAAAAAATAATTTCTTGAATGTATTGATTTCTCTCAGACAGACCAAATGCTCACAGAAAGATTGGATGGAATGGCACTATATTAGTATTTACCAAGAAACGTTATTGATTTCAGTCAGACATCAATCACAATTAATCCGTAAATTTTGACAAGAAGAAAGACGTGTTGGAAGATATTGGTGGTGCCTCTGAGGCATTTGATGGTTCTTGTTGAAAGTTCACAGAAACTTTTGTGTAATGTATAGATGGAGAGTTGTCCATAAGATCTAAAATAAAGGCCAGATTCTATAGTCAAGGATTTGCTTCTATGCGTCCTGAAGGTGAAAGACCTCGAGACATCGAGCAGAATACCTTTTTCCATCAAATTAGAGAAACCTTTGTATCTTTTATGTAAAGCATTTAGAAAGAATCACAAGAAGTCTTGTTAAAACTAGAAGTTCACAATATAATTCTTCAGTTTCCAAAGGATGGTGTTTCGTCCGTCATATAAATTAGTCATGCTCTGTAAAAAGGGGTTTATCGCAGATCTGCAAAAGTATCGACCAAGGCGTCCATGTAAACAAAATGTATTTTAGGGATCTACATGTATAACTATATGATGACTTGCTTGGTATAATACATCATGGAGATGCATTAAACCCGCTTTTGCCAGAGCATGTCTCAAATGTACAACAGGATATTTTGTTTTATCCGACGTCAATCGTATAATTCCATTTAAAAACGATAGCTAACGTATAAATCAGGAAAAAAATAAACATAATTCTCACAAGTTTCCAGAGTCATTGATAGCCACTACAAATGCCTTTCTCGTATCCTTTTTTCAAAAAACCCTATGTGATTCTTCCAACTTTCCTAATCTACAATCAAACAAGCATCATTAATCTGTCTGAACTAGTCTTTCTGCTAAGTACTTATGCACATTCAACCTTGCATTCGCAATCAATTATAAATGCCCATTAATTGCGCCATTCAATCAACGTTCGGAGAACGTAAAATACCAGGAAAAAATCGGTTTTCTATATTTACTCCCTCGTAATCAAGACTTCCTATCTGATATTTTATTAAATTGATTGGCTTAACCCTTAGGCTGCTAAGCGCGACTATAGGACCTTTTGTAGACCGTGTAGATCAAGATCAGACTGCACAGAACGTGCAGTCTGATCTTGGATCTACACTTTCCGATAAGGAGATATTTGTCGCTCAAAAATAACTTTGAAATAGCAATATTTGGGTTTTTACGATCGACTTGAAAGTTTCATTTTAGTTCTTTAGCAGGATAAGGGTTAAGTAATGTCTCATCCAGAGAACTGGCTAGTCCTGTGGTATATAGAACAACAACAGTATTTAGATTTCTCGGTGGTAACGGCCTCAAGCTAATAATCTGATTCTATATATCTATTCATCTTCAGCCTGTTAATAAGATCTGCATGTACAAAACCCTTAGTTTTACCCTTATAGAGGTAATGGTCATTCGCCAACAGTGAAACCAATTCTAAACCATCGTCTTCGTATCCCAAATACCTTTATTGATCAGACAGTGTAGATCCGAGATTAGACAACACTAAGTCTTTTTGTCTGTAAAAACACTCAGAAAGTCACACCATTAAAATTTCCTGCGATTTAAACAGAAATATTTGTAACAGGCAGAAATCTACGATAAGAGGTACCCTGCACGAAGCTCACAGACCGTATTTGAACCTACCTAATCACTCAAGTAGTACCAAAGACCTGTCAAGTGCACCACTATTTGATTTTTCACGCGATTCCCCCATTTTCTCTGCTTCTCATATCCCACAACTTTTTTGAAAGTCGAAATTCAAGAAAACTGTCGCCAAAAAAAAAGTTAAAAATGGCTGCGGTAAAATCGTAAATTAATCCATTATTTCAGCACGCCGCTATCAGACGCCCATCAGTACCTTCTCATGACCCATTTGTACATGCGACTCTTCGTACCTCAGTCCGATAAATTAAAAATACTAAAGTCCTATTTAATGTAACAATTATCATTATATGAACCATGCTCTGTGGAAAGGGGTTCAAATGTTTCTGCAAGAAATATCGATCAATGTTAGCCTGCGAAGTACGCGCAGGCTGACATGGACCAAAACATTTTGCTCTATTTCATTTTTTTTTTTCATCATGTCAAAGGACCATTCTACCTCATGATTCACTTGGCTGTTAAATAAAATGGATTTTAGGGGTCCATGGTAATGTAATGACTTGCTTGGTATACTGCATCAAGGAGATGCATTAAACCTCCTTTTGCCAGAACATGTCTCATACACAAGAAAAAAAAAAAAAAAAAAATCTTATGAATGAGGAAACTGTCTATTTTAAATACTACATGTATATTGAACCATTGTAATAGCAAATATTGTAAAAGTGTAATAGTCGCAATGCTGGAAGTTTCATTGCAACATGTCAAAATTAATCTGCAATTCACGCACGGGTAACTTCACAAAAATTCATGGAGGTTAGTGTCGTTATTAGTTGCACTTTGTATCGTTACGGTGGTATAGCGACGCCTCGATGAACGGATTGGTGTCTATTTCGTTCTTTTGGATCGCGTTCCATTCTTGTTCAAGAACGCATCCTTTGTGGGTTAAAGTTTCCGACTGACAATGTTTAAAGCAATAATCCAACATCTACATACATGTTTGAAGAGGGCCGAAAGAAAACAATCCGCTACTGCTGTTGGAAATAGTCACAACAACCACGAGCCGAATGCCATTTTGGTGTGGACATGGTTGGTGAATGGTTGAAGTCCCTTTCAGAACAACGTCTGGTAGCGATAACATTCCCCCTCCGGTCAGATTTTCTCTACAGCATCCAGCACGGAGCGGAGGTGAAAAGAATGTTACCCCGTATACACAAACGAACATGTAACATTAGCTCAATTCACACTAACAAGTCTGAAAAAAGTTTGCCTGGTCGTCGCTAACAGCAACTCACCCATCTTTTGGTTCCGAAAAAAATCCTACGATTCGTTGTTTTACCGCCACGCCTGAGAATCAAAGCGGTGAAAGCGCTGCTGAGGTGGGGTGCTTTTAATCCTGCTCAAGTTGAAATCCAACTGTTGTACCAAATAATGAGCTCGTAGTGCTGCTAGAAAGAGTTGAGTACAAGCAAGCAGACATTTAAAGAGAAGAGAGGTATCTCTCCGATAAATATCAGAGCAAATTGACAAATTTCTCTTCTTTTTTTGTGGGGAGGGTGGTTCAAAAGAATATCAAAATAAAACGACATGAGAAGTATGATTAAGCAATATCTTGACAAATAGAGCAATCCTATTCAAGCATAAGAGTTCTCATGATGCTTCTAAGCTTTCCATGGCACTTGCTGACGCTTCTTGGCTCTATTTGGTGGAACTGATACATAAATGCGTATACCTACGCATGCCTCATGTTAATCTGATCTAACACTCTTTTTTTAAATTGTGTTATGATAATGGTGTATGTGTTTACATATTTATCGTCTAAGTTGTGTTACTTCCCCCTTCTGTTAACGTTTTAGTTGATACCTTGATGTCAAAGTGAATGCAATGATTTCTTAATAGTACTATTTTTCCAGGTAATGATTTTGCAATGTTAGGTACTCCAGAATCAGATTTTTAGGTTCGATTTCCCAAATGGTAAATCTGAATTGGGATGCTTCGCACCCCACCTCAAAAACAATTGAGCTGACGGGCCAACTGTGACATACTGTACCATTGACATTTTTATAAAGTTTGGTCGTAGTGGTGACCACGAGTTTTAATGCCGTTCTCAAACGTTCTCCCCAGAATTATTGTCTGTATAGAAAAGTTTGTTGTTCTTCCACTTTCTCGTCACATCGACAAGATTCAATCCTTCATCTTGCACGTAGTCTTTTGATAATGTCTACGACATTCTTGTTTCACATTCTAACTTCCAATTTAAGTGTTTTTCGTTCTTTTTGGTTTTTATCCATGATAACAAACAGGGCACTATTTCTAAACATGTTGTGTTAGTGTTCAAAACGGGTTTCATATTCAAATCAAGAAAATTGACGTAACAGAACAACGGATTGTTTGATTTAAAACAACCGTGGGCTTGCGAGATTCCATAGAGAACAATGATTGATCTGATGTTATTCAATAGTTAGTCTCTTTCAAAATTTTATGATTTCGAAGCGTGCATCATTTCTGCTGGGAACAAGTGAGTATTATGGAATGAAGCCTTGTACGGTATTCACAGACTCTTAGAAAAGATTATGTATGGGAAAGTTGTCAACAGATGGGTTTTAACCAGCTTCCTGCGTTACGCTTGGAGCAAAAGTAGGCTTGCTTTTTGTGAATGTCTTAGATCGCGATTTTGTTAAGTTTGGTGGCATTTTCACTTTTAGCTCTTCCGCTGCCTGCCTCCTGAATTGATTTGACCTTTCTCGAGGCCTTTGAGTATTTTCTCGTCTAAATCGCATCTATTTTTGCTGAAGGTTACCATCAGATAGAAAACGATGTAGATCTGATCTCTATCTACGGAGCCCGCAAGTTTTTTTTTTTTTTTTTTTTTCACAAGTTTACAAAGTTTATATTTAGTATATAAGGCCTGCGGCCCAAAATACAATACAAAACATCTATTTTAACACTGTGTTAAGGAAGGTGACAAGTGTACAGAGCCTATTTCCAACAAGTTATAAACACCATATTAAGTTTGATAGATCAAGATAAATATAATAAGGCATACACTATTAAATATCAATAGATTTATTTGTATGATAATTTAAATCCAAAAGCATCCCTTAGTCTGGCACTTATTAAAAACGCATCAATTACTTTTTGTGGACAGGGTGGAATAAGATCAGACTGCATGGAAAGTGCAGGTTGATCTTTGATTCACATCCGCCTACAGCTGCCTTCACTAATGCAAAAACAAGAACTTTGAGGTTGCAAAGTACAAAATTTTATTACATTTCTTTAATTTCCTGAAGTTAAGAGCTCTCAAAACATTTTGACAAAAGTATAATATGTAATTCAATGGTTTAAGGAAAGACCTCCTGATATTAATAGAAATGTTATTTGTGAGCCCATTCACCTGAAATGATGATAGTGATAGTTTTAAAACCGCTATTACGTAGTGTTTTAAAGTTCTCCAAAACATTGTGACATACGATACATACAAAAGATAACAAAGCTATCCAAAGCGACATTTGCAGTGAGAAAGTTACATTTACATGTATGTATAATTATATCTGTGACGGGAAGAAAGCTACGGTATGATGCCCATGATCGGCAACATGTGGATCTTATTCTAACCTACCCAAGCTCTCCTTTTTAAAAGTATTGAAAAGCTACCCAGTGAGACACTAGTTTTTTTTTTCCTATAATTTCCTGCTTTATGGAATTTTAAATTCTGGGAAGTCGACAATAAAGTCTACAAAAAACAAATGCGGTAAAACTGGAAATTGGTTTCAATATTTTTGCTTAACGTCGTCAGATGCCTTTCGATATCTTATATAATTACAATACTTCGTGACAGAGTCTGATGGTCGAAATTTCACGGTCCTAGTTGACTGATTGTGGCTCTCTCCTTTTTTTCCCACTAACTGCACACATCTCTCTGGATAAATGATCAAACGCAAAGTCGTCAGCCATCAAGTTTCATCTTCTACCTTCCACTGACTTTTGTAACTTAAGTACCTTTTGTATGCTTACAAAGATCAGAACAGGATGCACAGTCTGATAATAGATTTATACCTTTGGCTTCACCATTTATGGCGTACATTGTGCAGAATTTTACCCGGATTATATTACTTACCTGTCTTACAGATACAGGTGCGCATTGCTACATGTTTTGTACAACAAAGCAATATCTGTTCTGCTCAATTTAAGCTGTTTTGAATCCAAATGGACAAGGTTGAATGGTGATGTCTATCTATTTTTCACGGACTTTTGAAGTCGCATAAAATCGGGGGGAAAAAAACCAGAGCAGGCACAGGAGAAGTAAAGGCAAGTTGTACAATATCGGAAATAACAAATCGTTCATTGATAAATTTATATGACGAGATAATTGCTTGGTCAGTGTTTTTTTTTTTGTTATCCAAACCCACAAGAAATCGGATATGGCCTAGACATTAAGTCTGATAAGCAAGGAAAAGTAGAATATATATTGCAGTGCAGGGTTGACTGATACATTTTTACCAGTCAGTTTTGAAATGGCACGTAACAAAAGCGAATCTGCCGATCTGTCAGTTTAAAATAGTCCGGGTTTTACACCTTTGATGTATACCCGAGGATCAATCCCTAACTTAAGTTTTTATTTCTTGAATATCGCTTTTTAATGAACGGTATCCCCCTCCCCAAGAAACACACACAAAAAGGACTGCGATTCGCGGACAGCCTGGCGTAAGGGTGACCAAAGTACTGTATTTCAAACCTCCGCACAGGTTGTCATTTTAGAGCCAATGCACTACCGTAGCACATGTACTTGTAAATATACCTATGTAACTTCAACCTTGTTTTGATTATAATTGGAATTGTCATCTCAAGAGAAAGAGGTTACCGGCATTTTCACCTTTCCTTACAATATTTAAAAAGCCTTCTTCCTCGGGTTCGTTAAAACACGTGCATGTGTGGTACAGGGTCAGGTAAAGCTTCATGTAAACCTTCATGTTTCAGGTGATTTGAAAAATACAGAGATCATAGCTCCGTACTTAATACGGGGACAATATGGATTTGCATGCAGCAATTCTATAACTGCTTTCATTAACGATTCAAAATGACCGATGGATTATTTTAGAATATCACAGACTCATTCATTCTTGTTTTTTTTTTCGTATGGCAGTTCGCATGACAGTCCTTTGCCTTCTTTGCTCTACGTGAAACTGTATATTTGTTTTGTCAATTTGTATAACGGACGGTGTATTTTGTACACAAGTCATTAGTAAACTTCTGATCTGTTCTGAAAAATTTAGTTTTAACATCGTGTTGTCGTATCTCAGCATTACCTATCCACAAATTTTTGACAAATCTGTTTGAAATATTAAACGCTATATTGCTCTTATTTTTGATAATGTCATTTTATATTAGTTCACCTTAGTTCACCCCCCCCCCCCCCCCCCCGTGCTTTCCGTCGGTTTTTGCCGATACACAATGATTTTCCCCCGTCATGGCTATACTCGTATCTTTTTCATTCTATCGGCTTGTTCTGGCGCTTCTGGTGACAGTGATGTCTCAAACAGCTTGATAGTTTTAGAATCGTCGACAGATACGGCTTAGGTTCTTTCAACGAAATATGTAGCACCTTTTTTTTTAACGTTTTTTAGATCCAGAAGTTTTTCTGAAAATAAAGCAACTGCAGCCGAGCGTTGGCACCCGCATGCAGTGCTCTTGTTGAAAGATTAGACACTCTTCACGTAAGCCGTCTATTTTCCTGCCTGTCTTGCAACTGATAATCCTTTCTGACAATTTACGATACGGAGACATAATCTGAAAAAAAATCAAGATAATAACAATGGTTACAGCAATTCCATATCATCTTCAGAATAAAAAGGTCCCTTACGTGTTGGCATGAGGAACATAGGGGACCTAGAACTCTGGGCTTGCGAAGGCAATTCCAGTCAGTTATCAGTTTCCTATCTCTGCCTTCGAATGTAGCCAGCAACACCGTGGGTCAGCTATTTAGAGCAGTGTTTCAAGAAACTATAAAAACAATAGGTTAAAGGAACGGCAAAGTACCAACCAAAATTGCTTAACCAGCTTGCCTTTTGGGAAGGCTGGTTTACAACACTGTCTATCAAACGTCTATTCTTCACCGAATGATAAGCTTTGTTGATTCCAATGATTCAGAATGGGAAAAGATTCATTGTACATCACAAAGATCAAGCAGAGACTAGTATTTTTGAACACTTCATATAAGTATTTGAGGCAACACTAGTCTCTTCATATGTGCGCACCATTGTGCACTCACTAGATCACGAACGGCAGAGTTAAATTGGTCGTTGTCTAGGAGGTCGCCACCTAGGCTGGAGTATACCTCTGTCTTGGTCCCTCATCCCAGTTTACCATTAAGCACTTACAAGTGTCAACGGTAGATTATATTGTGCCTTTCCCGGGAACTTGCAGTTGTGGCTGTATTGCTGATCTCAACAAACAAATGTTAGATATTTATCTGATTATCATCAGCTGTTCAATCCTCTATTGATCTAACCTATAACCACCTGAAATGAACTCTGTCCAGGCTCCATAAATTAAATGAGCGGCGCTCTGGCAAAAGGGGATTTAATGCATCTCTGTGGTGCAAAATACCAAGCAAGTCATCGCATAAATATGGATTTATAAAATCCATTTTGTCTAACAACAGCCGGGATCATGAGGTAGACTTGTCCTTTGAGCATGCAGAAAATTTACCAAAAGTAAAAGTTTCGACACAGGTCAGGCTGCGCGGATTGCGTAGGATGACCTGAGTCGATACTTTCTGCTGATGCATTTAGACCCCATTTTCACAGAGCGTGACTCACATGCACTTAGTGAGGTTTTAATGACCAATTGCTTCTTAAGCTCTATTTAAAACTCCAGGGAAAGAAATATTTTCATTCTAAAGCTATATCGTTGTACTATTTAAATTTTAGTTTTCTATTGGTGTAAGGACAAACTGGTAAATTTGAAACATCTAATTCCATATAGGTTTCTTTTTCTGTATTTCTGAGGGTCAACAATTCATTTTGGTTAGCTTGAAAGAGCAGGACTGTACATAACGTGCTATTGCTCAGTTCATGAGCGCCAAACTCAACTTACTTACACGAACATTGTACATCCCAGACATAAATGTTCCTGTGTAACTCTGATTAGATCGGTCTGGAAATTGTAACATATGGCTTCCTCTCATCTAAAAGAAAATATGGAATTGTACATTTCATTTACTAGATACTCTTTGGTATAAATGTCAGAACTTTTTTGGGTCTCACGGTTGTTGTTTGAGAAAAGAGCGTTGTCTGCGCATGTCATATTTTTGAAGATTGACCTGTCTGCTATGACGCATCACTTGATAAAAAATGGACATATATCAATACGCGGTGCGTAAATTGCCGCTTAAAAAGTACAGGCGAAAATGGCAATAAATAATACGCCTGTGGAAAAATCAAACTAGTCTTTCGCTACAAATTTCTTAGAAGACGAAATGATTTCAAACGGGGAAAATATTATTTTAGAATATCAACTGCTTAACGCAGATCTGTTAGCAGTTTCTAAATATAGACATGGGGAAAACGGGATTTGTGCAACAGACTGACAACAAAAATAACGTC
The DNA here is from genome assembly GCA_945859785.2 of Tridacna gigas. Taxonomy (NCBI): domain Eukaryota; kingdom Metazoa; phylum Mollusca; class Bivalvia; order Cardiida; family Cardiidae; genus Tridacna; species Tridacna gigas. The sequence continues at coordinate 47,723,856 of OX244033.2, forward strand.
CCCACCTTGCTGGGCTTATACCGGGGCTTTTTTCCTAAGCTTATAGGAGCTTATGTTTATAAATGGCTGGTGCATAGGTTATATGCTAGCTAACCATGGCTGGATGAATCGTCCAAGGTAGGTTTTAGAGAGTAAACGTATATTTTATTTTCAAATTCGTTGCATTGATTCTCGTCTTAAAAAATAGTCCAGTACCCAGAATGCCCATATCAGATAGGTGATGTATTTGAAAAATGCAACCTAGCGGAAGATAATGAGAAAAGAGGTGTTTTTTTTTTCTGTTGAACAACAACATCACGAAAAGAATTTCATCTTTGCGGGATAATTGAACATTTTTGCCAGTTACGTGATATAATAAGACATACTGAAGTAGAAGTGAGAAATGAAAATTGAGTTTCCGTCAAATTTGTTTCCTTAACGTCAAGGAAAGACAAGAAGAGTTTTGATTACCATTACACAGCAACTGGAATTCGTCTATACCGAGAACAGGTTTCTCTTACTGTCATGTCACTTAAAGTGCCAAATAAGGGAATAGATATTTGCTTTCAGACAGAAAGACTCAGTGATTGCAGTCTCTCAATTTTGAATAGGACAGAATATTCCAGAAAATGTCGGAGAATGTAAATTAAAGAACAGTCTTCTTGTATTGTGCTAATTCCCAACAATAAGATATTACCACACAAATTAAACTTTTAAACTCTGCAATAGACAATCTTCTGAATCATTTTTGAAGAACAGAACCCACTGCTTCTTTTCAATCACCTGCTCCTTGCCCCAGAATATTTTCCAGAATATGTACATAATAATTGGTCCGCAACATGCGAAATCAGATCTTCGAACATTTGCGTAAAGTGTCGTCCGAATTAGCCTGCGCAGTCCGCGCAGGCTAATCCGAGACGGCACTTTGCGACTACATAAGATTTTTTCATACAGTAGACTTTCATGAAAAAGAAAATCGCACAAACACGGGAAGTGTCGTCTCGGACTTGTCACAAACTGCGCAGGCTAATCTGCGACGACATGCTTTTACGCACATGTCCAAAGGACCTTTTTCGTGTGTTGCACGCCATATTTAGGCTTTTTAACATTTTCCACCATCCATGGAGTCAATTTAGCCTTTTCTTTTTATCTAAATTTCAATAAACATTGACATTCTTGGGGACAGCGAGTGTATGAACTGTCAAACTCTTTGTTGTCCGATATTTTTTTCAGTTACTCTGAATTGAAACTGCGAAGGTCGGTCAATTAACGATATCTACTAAGTGCAATTTCCATTTATTCAAAACCTTCCAAACACTAGTGGAAGAGTTAGCTTAAAATTTAAATCCTCTACCACGCATATTGTATTAAAAAACACTGACAGAGAATTTTAAAGTGACAATAGCTGCCAAAGTAAACAAAGCGAGTGTCAAAATACTTTTGAATCATACCTTTTTAAAGTATGAATATTTCATTGTGAAGATGACAATCTATTATTGAACAGTCGGTCCAAGTGTTGGTTGCTGGCTTAAAAAATAATTTGAAAACTAGGTTAAAAGTTGCCAGTTCTTTCTATCTTTTGTGTACTTTTTGCCTGATTTTAAAATTCATTTTCCTGCCAGCGAATAGCACTTGGACCGACCACACAGTAACAGATTGCCATCTTCACAATATTTTCTATACTTTTAAATGGAATGACTTAAATGCTTTTTAACACCTGCATTGGTTTTTCTGCTATCGGGCCTTTATGCATTTTTTTCACATTAGATATTTCATTGATTTTTAATTTATTTAATTTTCATCGATTGTGAAACAAATTCTCACAAGTTAAAATAATCACTCTCGACGATTGCGTCCTTTGAATGACGGTCTTCCTCTACTGCACACTCTTTTGCTCATTATTCTATTTCTAGCGAATGAAGATTAAAACGTTTAAAGGCAGCAGGAGACGGGGTTGCAGACAGTTCTGCCTTGTGTTTAATCTAATTTCTTCTTCATTTATTATTGCTAGCTCCGGGGAAATATAAAGGCTTCTATATCCGGAAATAACTAGATATGGCGTAAAATTGAGACAATGGTTACTAAGTGCCTCCATTCGAGCGGGCTCTGTCTAGAACGATGAAATACATGAAAACAAATATGAGAGAGAGAGAGAGAGAGAGCAATGAATAAACCAGAAAACCTTCGTTAACTCATTGAGCCAAAAAGTGACATAGACAAATTCAGACAATACGATAGATTCTAAATTTCAATTTTATTTTTTCTTACATCATGAAATCCTGTTTAATACCTGACATTGATTGTACACTCTGTACAGTCTGATCTTGATCTATACCGTCGTTAAAACTAATTAAACTGCCCTTTGCACAGTGCGGGTCAAATTCACCAAAATTGCTTCCATTCAATACTTTCAAATACTTTCATTTATAAAAGTCGTTTGCTTTTATTGTTCTAGTATATGCTCATAATAAACTATGTCATTTTGCTGAAGTAATCTACAAGCCGTAAGTAATGAAAAGGCAATTGAAAATCTTTATGTGCTGGACACTTGAAAGAAACGAAATACTTTCTTGAATGTTTTTAGATTCTTTCCAAAGGACAAGTGCTCACAGAAACAGTGAATGAAATGGCTCTATATTAGTATTTACCAAGAAACGTTATTCATTTCAGTAAGACGTCAATCACAATTAATCTATAAATTTTGACAAGAAGAAAGACATGTTGGAAGATATTGGTGGTTCCGCTCTGAAGCAATCGATGGTTCCTGTTGGATGTTGGAAGGTTGTTGATATTTTTGACCTGAAACAAAGGAAAGATTCTATACGTATTTTTTCCTTCTAGAAGGGCTACCCTGAGAGGTCTTAAAGTAATTAGATCTACTAAAATTATTCAGAATCCCTGATAGGCATATCTGGAGAAAACTGTATTCGCTTATGTGAAGCACTTATAAATAAGTTTGAGGTCCTTCGTTAACATGATACTGTGGACGAATAAAATATCATTTGGTTTCCCGACAACTTCTGTTTCTAAAACGCAGATTTAAACAATATCTCAAAAGGTTTTTTCACAAACGACTCTTGGAGATTTGTCCTCTTAAAATAATAATTATTTATACCTATATCCTCCCGCAGCCAATGGAAAAGATGAAAAACCTTTTTAAGTTTCTTGTCAATATAACGGTCAGACAATCAGTTCTCTCTTTATTGTCCAGGTTCGTATTTCAATGTTTATTTAAGTGCTTTTTACAACTTACCAGCAATGTCTTTACACAATTAGTGGACAAATCTATATACCAACTGGCATTTTCATTATCTCGAAAAACAAAAAGAACAACAATAAAAACCTGCTCGTCAATCTGTCCAGATCCCTCCTTGTAACTACATAACCAAACAAGTATCATTAACCTCTCTGGGCCTAGTCTTTCTACAAAAAAGGTTTAACACATACTTAGACGCTTTTAACATCTCATCCGCAAGTAGTTTATATAACATCTAGTTAAATGTGCCTCTCAATCATTTTCCGAAGACTACCAACTACTAGAATAATCTGCTAAATCTTCAACTGGTGGCCTATATATACGGAATATTATTTTGTAGTAACTTTCCTGGCACTTGTATTTGATTCGAGCAGCGTGAGAAAATGTCATATCGTGCGAGACCGAAGGTCGAGCGCGATTTCAAAATTTTCTTACGAAGCGAGAAATAAATACAAGCACCAGGAAAGTTACTACAATATGATACTTCTTTTATTATATACCCACAACTTAGAACGACAAACTTTTGCAATAATTGACATTTTATTCGAAAAAGGTAAACAAAATAACAGCCAAAATGGTGTAGCGGCTAGTTAGTTCGTAATCTGATACCCCGCCCTACTTCAAAAGTACGTCAGGCAAAGCGCAATAATGGCGGCCCCCTTTGTTAACATGCAGAAGTAACGGATTATTGTTATTTCACTTGATTAAATCAGACTATAGACTGAACTGAAAACAGAGATCGGTTTCAAAAAGGTAATGGCAGTTATTATTATTATTTTTAGCCTGGGCTTGGCTTGCCAAGCCCAAGGCTATAGTAATCGTATACCAAAATTTCAACCCCATCCACATGATCCGAGCAGTTACGAGTAAAAGTGAAAAGTACCGCTTGCAATGCATCTCACTACGCTGAAAGAAACGACCCCCAAAATTGATAAAAATATTTGGGTTTGAACATCACAGTCAGGTTTAAGTTCACAAATAACTGTGAGAGATGCGCGATGTCAATCTAACGAAAGTATTTGACAAAGAATTTCAAGCCCTGGTGATCTTATTTACAAGTGGAAATTAGTGCGCTGTAACACTAAAGAAACATTGGCAAATCCTTAGTTGTAGTTACGGAATCGGCCGAGTAGTGACGAGTGATGTTGCCGAACAATACTCGGAATCTTTCGTCTTTCCTATTTTTTGACACAATGTGCAGGACAAAACGCAGACGATGTGCTCTTTCCCCAAAACAGCTGAACATTTCAAAAACTCGGTAAGATTTATTTATGCAAAATTACTGTGCTTCTCGTATCTAAAGGTATAAATATGATTTGATTGGCCCAGTAGAGCGTAGGACTCGTGAACACAATGTCCTACAGATTGTGGGTTCGTATCCCCGGCTGGCCAACTAAAAAAATTACTAATAGTCTTTCGGATGAGACACTTAAAGCGAGGTCCCGTGTGACGGTGCTATACGCCGAGCACGTTAAAGAACCAGGCGAAGCTCTCAGTAGTTTCGACCTGTATCCTTGCACTATCCCCCGTAACAACTAACCGTCTTCTGGGGGCGTCGCTCAGATGGGCAACCGGTAGCGACGATAAATAAACGGAAATAACCTAACCAGTATGTACAATGCGTTATTTCTTCTTGTCAGAGTTGTCCCGATATCCTATGACGTCTCGGACCATGACAATTTCGACCCATTTTGGGCATTACAATCTCAGCACACAAAATCGAATATGTAACGTTACACAGGGTATAAAATTTTGCAATATGAGCCATGGACAACCAGTTAAGAAGACCTAAATGGCGAGCGTGTTATATCAAAGATCAGACTTCTCATTACGTGCCATCTGATCTTGATTTTTGATCTCCTCCGCTATTTATCGATAAAAAATTGACCTGAGATTAGCATCAGGTGGTAGGCGGTTTATATCGTATTATTACTCGGTGCAATCTGATTTTGATCTAAGCTGTCAATACGGAATATTTAACCCTTTGGCTTTTCAGCGCAACTCGATGCTCTTTTAAGGATAGTGTAGATTAAGATCAGACTGCACAGAACTTGCAGTCTGATCTTGGATCTACATAGTCTGATATGATGAGTTATTTACTACCAACAACAAATCCCAACTTTTAATGACCCCGAGAAAGAAGTCTTTTGAAAACATTGTGGGAAAAGGGAAAAAAATGCTGGTAACCAGCATTTCCTCCTTTTCCGATAATGTTTTCTACCCTTCCCGAAAAAGATTTCAATTTTCAGTCACATTTATTTTGTCGTCTGCAACTGCTTTGAATTTGGACAGGTCTAAAATTTTGTCGTTTGGTAAAGTTAAGGGTTAAGTGATAATAGGTACTGAAAGAGCAAGGTTTTTAACACACTGCTTACGGATCCATATTTTTACTGCCAGTTGTTGCAGACAAATTTGATGTTAATTCATTAATAAAGTTACTGTGTGCAGATGAACCGCTCCTTCCAAAATGATAGGAATATATTTTAAAGCTGATGAATTTTCAAAGGTGTCTAAGTGCAGGGCAATTCAAGACCGTCAATATTAGTACTCATCTGTGTAAATCCACAGTGTTACTAAGAATAATGTAAGAAAAATATTTTATCATCCTATCATGCATTTGGTTCGAGGCTAGTTTGTCCAAAAACTATAGCTTGGCCGTGGGCATGTTCATCCCTGGGCTTTTTCATCCAGGCTTGTTTGTCCCACATTATTGCACCCTACTTTATTAAAATGAATTTTAAGTGAAGCATGAATTAAAAAATCAAGTAACATCATATATCTACAATTAGGAAGATTTTTTTTGTTTCTTTAATTAATGTCTGTGAATCACTGGTTTTCTTAGAATTTTCACCATCAGCAATGGGGAAACAATCTCAAATTTGTCGCCGTCATTGGCTACTTCTAAATACCAAGATTACCAATCGTCAAAATTCAGGATTAAGGTAATATAAAAGCTCAGTGCTTAAGTGAGAGAGGTTTGAATTGTGTCGTAATGACTACCATCAATCATCGAAAAGAAATTGGCTGAGCTAAGGATTCAAACCGGTGACCCCCCTTTCTCAAGTCTGGTACGCTAACGACTGTGCTAATGGGGCTCAACTGCAGTAATTGGTTTTAACTTTTTACCAAATGATAAAATTTTATACTTAACCAAACTGAAAGCCTTTGCAAATGATGGAATTTGTCCCAGATAGGGTAGAAAGCATTGTGAAAAAAGGGGAAAATGCTAGTATACATAAAAGCAGTGGTATCTTGAATCACTTCGAAAATTCAGAAAATGAATTGAACAAGTTAGGAACAGGCCCAGTGTTCTTGAATTTTAAAGAATAAAAAAGAATAGAGAGCAAATTGCTTGTTTACAAAAATGAGAGCCATTTTCTTTTTACCCCAAAAAGGGCCATGTTTTGCTCCAAAAATATTGACCATCAGCAAATCATTTTTATGCACCATGTCTTGGATAAAGTTAAAAGTAAAACTATAGCAAACACCAATCATCTGAAGACTACATCTCTGGCCAAATCTTCACCACATTTAGTCCTAGTATTTGTCTTTATATTAATATTTAATCCTTTACCACACAATCCTGAGTTTTAACAATTGTGATAAAGGAGGGTTTAGAAAATACTGGAGGAGGAGCTCAGGAGAAATTGCTGGTGACCAGTATTTTCTCCTTTTTCCACATTGTTTTGTAACACTTTCCAATGTCAGCATTAGCATCACATTCGATTTGTCCTCTGCAGTAAATTTCAATTTGGACAAGTCTAAAATTTTGTTGTTTGATAAGGAGTAAGATAATTTTGACAATTGCCACTATGCAAATATGAAAATTGGGTTAGCAAGTTTGTTTCCTAATTATAACGGTCACAAGTTTTAATTTTGGTCAATCTTGGTAAGAATAAATAGGTCACACAAGACAGACTACAATCATTCTTGTTGGTTTTTTTTTTGCAATAGATTAGAATTACCTAAGATGATTTCGAATGGTTGCTCCCCTGGTCACAATACTGGCAACTTGTTTATACTTTTGAGACCATATTTTGATTACATGAACTGAGTTCATATTCACCAACTGTCCTTAAGAACGTTCTTTGTCTTATTCTCCAAGATTTTCAAAATTTGAAAGTAAAACACTACTTCTGATTGGCTAAACCAGGTGGTTTAGCCAATCAGAAGTGTTACTTTCAAATCCAGAAAATTCAGGAGAATAAGACTGAGAAAGTTCTTAGGAATGGTAAGTAAACAGAGATCCTGATCTGTCCATCTGTCTTAATAGTATGCCATGCAAATTTCCTTTTGTGTTTAAAGCCAGGCCAAGACAGGTGGTTCAGTCTATTGAATACAAGGCTTGAAAGCCAGGTTTGCTGAGCTTTGCCTATTTCTTTCAGACAATTGATGATTGTCATGGGAAGAGGATTCATTCCCTTTCACTGTATATTTTTTCAACTATGTTAATGTGGTAAAATAGCCAGTGGCTTAAAAAGTACAAGTTAAACCAATTCTAGGAAGGCATGTATAGGTGCACTGGCCTTTGCAACATAATTGAAATAAGGTTGAAAATAGTGTTGAACCATAGAAGCAAGTTTTGATCCAAATTTACTGAAAATTGTTGGGCCAAAATTTTGTCTAGATAATCTTTTGGACTTTACAATACCGATATGTCCATTTGTATACATTTCAAAAGCAGTATAAGCATGGAAAATCCTAAAAGGAATCAACCAGGTTACCTTCCCGCCCAATGTCAATGAAACTTGGTCAAAATGTTAGATTTCACTTTGTTTTAGGGTAGCTTTGGCTTTAAATTGAAACTGGGCAGAATATTTGTAATTTTAAACCAACGTTTCCCTAAAACACAGTAAAATCCAACACTGAAATTGGGCAGAATATTTGAGTCCAGCCCCTGTAGCTCAGTCGGTAGCGTACAGGACTTGAGAGCAGGGGGTCGCTGGTTCGATTCCTGGCTGGGCCAATTTCTTTCCAAGGATTGATGATAGTCAATGCGACAGGATTCATTCGTCTCTCACCGCTGATCATTGTTTTGACAATGGTTATGTGGGAAAGCAGCAAGTGGCTTGGAAAGAATATTGTGCGTAGTACTGTTAAAAGAAACTCAAGGAAAGCATGGATAGGTGCACAGGCTGCCGTGAAATAACTGAAATAATGTTGAAAAGGGTGTTTAACACTATAAATCAATCAATCAATCAGAATATTTGCCTTGATAAATATTTCAGACAAGTTTAAAATGAATCATATCGGGTGAAAAAGTAGGTCACTGGGGAAAATCGTAGGAAAACTTTGTTTGCACTCAGCGGTAAAATTTTCAGTCAGATACTCTTGAAAATTGGTTGGAATTCTTGTCTTAATGACATCTCGTACAAGTTTGATATTAGTTTGTGTAGTATCAAAAAGTAGGGTCACTTTTATGAATCAGAAAAACGTTGTGTGCACCATACCGGCCACATTTATCAGCAGTAGGCCTATTCCTTTTTGCATGCTGCTCATTTTGATTGGTTGCATGAGCCTTTACAAATTTATGTTTTTCCATTCTGTTATCAACTCTACAGACTGTCAGTGTGAGACAGTGTAGAGATATTTTTATTAGTCTGTACAAATGTGATCTAGAAGTTTCAAGCCTGTACAAATATGATAGAAATTTTGAGCGTCTGGGCCTCTTCTTTCTTCTTCTTCACCCCTTCAGATGCCCAGGCTTTCAGTGCCTTTGGCGCTTTGATTTTTTATTTGTCGTTCTTATTTAGCGAGAAAAACTACATATCAGAAATGCTTTAAGTATCCGAATTGTCAATGGACCGATATAACGTCCGAAAACAGGGCTACTTTTAAAATGATTCATAGTCAAATTTATATTAAAACCATATCCCAACAGCCCGTTTTAGATTCGGTAATGTATATTTTGCACAAAAGCGATCACATTTTATTCACTGATCAAACTGGATCACATGAAATTGAGAAAAACAGGAGAGCATATAGGGCTAAGCTTGAGGTCACAATGGAGGCCGCATTTATTGCGCTTTACCTCACCCTATAACGTAGTGGCAGGGGCAGGTAATCCAGACTAGTTACTTCGTATTTATGAATGGCGGATGAATACCATAGCGTAACATTTCGACTAATCAAAGGGCAAATTAATACGTACATATTCCGCGGGTGAGTTACGTCATCATACCATATTTTGAATCGTATTTGACACTCTGTAGATAAGGATATTTTTCTGTCGTGGGTGATATTTTATCCGCGGGCAACGCATGTATTTGAGCCGGAAAGTTTTCAGGTGTACAATAGAAAGAATTCTAGAATCACTTATACTTTGTATCTAAAGACTTACCATTTATTAATCTATTTCTTAGTTCCAAGGCAAGTCACGAAGCATTCTTGGTAAAATTCCTAGTCTTATTCTCTATAATGTGTGGTTTTTTTTTTTAATTTAAAAGTAACGCAATTTTTGAATCAGGTATTGCATTACTTTCTAAATCTAGAATCATACTCCAGAATTCAATCTAGAATGGTTCGTGAGTACGTGCCATGACTGACTGAGGGTCTGGGATGGATTTAGAATAATACTTTTATACAAGGGGTATCTTGGTTAGCACGTCTTCTGTAGCAAGCTGTTTGCGTTTAGTTTTAAGATTTAGGTTTTGAAGCCAGATTTAAACAGCACGTCTCAATATATGAACTGAACAATTTTTCAGAGAGTAACTACTGAAAAAATATCGTAAAATTGCCTAGAATATCTTTACTTATCGGGTAACGTTGATTCAAGACCAGATTGCACGTTTGGTGCAGTCTGGCAATTCACAAAAGAAATTAAAAAGTCATATTTAGCGTCTCAAAGGATTCAGGAACATAAATGTGGCAGGTATCTAGAGATCTGTGATAAAAAATTGTATTTTGTATCTGTATAAAATTTACATTTGAACTTATTTGGACGTGCCTTGGCGCTACTTAGGTATTGAAGACCTGTCAAGTGCGTCAACAGACTACTTATTTATTAAAGGAAATCTACACATAATTTTCTCATTCTGCCTCACGTTTATTACTTCCGGCGTTTGAAAAGAACAGAGTCAAAATTCCAGTCGTAAACTGATCCATTATCTGTTGTCTTTTCCATTAAATTCCAAACGTTCTGATTGATAGGTTGTGGTTATTTATAATTTTGCTAAAGTGAAACAAATCCCTGGATTATTGATCGTAAGGAAAGTCGTCAAGACTTTACTTTAACCCAGTCACTGGGATCTGTCTTTAAAGGGGTTATAAACTTTGCCGGCAAAGATGGAAATGACAATTACCTTTCCAACAAATGTTTTCAGAAGGGTTTGTCCACGTTGTTGTAAAAACTCTGGGTATTTTAGTATAGGTTGCAGAAGCGCTTCTTTAGATTAAAGACCTATCCAGGCTTCTAGTTTATCAGGTAAAATCTACTCGTAATTTTCTCTTTTGGCATTATGCAGAAATCACTTCTGCGTTTTTGATAAAGAGACTTAAAAGTTTCAGTGTTTGTCAGCAGAGTCTATTGGGACATCTAACATTGATCCATTATTCTGCCAGACTCTGTCACTGTCAGACGCCTTTGGAGAGCTTATCATTGCCTTTATGTAATTGCAAAGCTTCGTGCCACATTCCGATAATGCAAAAACGTCACGGCCCCGCTTGATTACATTGTGGGTGCTTGTTTTTTACCGATCGCACACAACTCTCTGGAAAAATCATCAAGAATGAAATTTTCAACAATTTATTTTCACGTTCTCACAGGCACAGACTTTTGTGACTCCAGTCACAGACTGGGCGGCGTAGATCATAATCAAACCGCACAGAACAGGAAACTCGATTTTTGATCAATACCGTCTGCCCCAGCATTCTATGAAGTATGAACTTGATCTACATTGCACTCAATATCACCTGAAAAATAATGGTCGATTGTGTTCAGATGTGACGTTATTTGCGATGAAGCCGAAAAACCTGATTATAAATTGAGGACTGTTCGAATTTGATTGGGAGCAAGAGAGGATTGCTACCTCGTGCACTGATCGAACATCAGCTAGTAGATAGGAAGTAATTAAAGATACATGTGAAATTTGTAGATCTGTTTCTTTAACTCTACCAAACGACAAATTTTAAACTGGTCCAAATTGAAAGCATTTACAGACGTCAAATTAAAAGTGGCTCGAATGACGAAATTTGTCCTTGACAGATTAGAAAACGTCGTGGAAAAAGGAGAAAATGCTGGTCACCAGCATTTTCTCCTATTCCAACAATGTTTTCAAAAGGCTTCTTCCGTTGCTATAGGCGATTTTAGTAGCTTTTGTAGGTAGTGTTGATCCAAAACAGACTGTACAGACAGTGCGGTAAATGTGTTTCCTTTTAAACGTCCGCCGCTCTGTTCTGGTTAAGAATTAGGCGAACTGTATACCCGTAGTGAAGTTGCATTTCACATCGAATTTAAGCTGTCACCGATCTAATCATCTACCGCTTCTGCAGTACTAAATATCTGTCAATAATCCAGTGTGGTACAATAATGCAAATGCAAAAAAAAAAATCTAACGTGTAAAACTACAGAAAATGAGAGGAGAGAAGACACCATTGATTTTTTAAATTTCAGTCATTACTTGAAACATTTTCGTGCAAAAATGTGAATATTTTATCTTTACTTTCGAAAGCGCAAATCTACTTAAGGTTAAAAATTGAGCTCGAAAGATACTAGTTATGTCTTATCATACATACATGTACCTCTGAATGCTTTACTCACCGGTAGATGTCGCTTGAAGTTGAGATAAATATAGCAGTGAATTAAAAAAGTATACAGATAAAAAATCTAAGGAAAAGATGACTCATATGGAAAGTTCCTCCATCTAAGTACAGTTTTGATTAGGTTAAAGTGACCTACGTATATACATTCAGGACTAGAGGGCGTGGTTCCAGTAACAGTCGTGGACAAAAAAAAAAAAATACGAGTTATGGTTAACCTGAAATTATAATTGTTTTTCATTCTTTGATATGCTGCATTAAAATTTTAAAACAGGAATTCTAAACCATTTTTTCAAATGAATCTAGTCAGACCTCACACCCAATGTCAGTGTCTGTTCTTTGCTGTCATACCTGATTGTAACAAAGGTCTTGAAATTGTGATTGATATTACCTGAGCTTTTAAATGGAAGAAGGGCGTAACTAATAGTTGAGTTTTGCATGGAAGACTTTGTTAAATATTTGGCCTTGCCATGAAGGACCAAAGGCCCACATTAATTCACAGGAATGTTGGTGTTGACATTGAAAAAAAAAAAAATGTTTTTTTTTTCCCTCGACTTTTGATGTACATAATGTTTTTTATGCTCAAAGAATAATGATAGCCACAAAGTTCTGAGGAAGTTTACGTGGATAATCATAAAGTAGTAATATGTAATATAAATTACACTAGCAGGTAATTGGCGTACAGGTAGGAATAGTTTTGTCGTTTCGTCTTTAAGGTTCAGTCCATTATCGTAGAAAACAAAAAAAAAAAGCAGTTAGTACAAACGTTATTTTTTCGATGATAGAAGTCATGTCCACAATCAAATAAAGGATTTAAAGACGAGTACAAAGAGTACAAAGTAAATCATTGAACGGGATTGAAGAAAAATACCACAAAGGACACTAAAGTCCGATTTATATACTCGAAAAGACTTACTGAATTGTCTGTCGTGTTAGACAGAGAGCACGGATTTTAAGTCGAAAGGGGCGGTGACTGATCCTTTCAAAGAAAAGAAAACGATTCTCTACAAAAGTATCCATATTTGGCTTCCAGTGCTCCATGAAAATGTTTTACCTCGTTAAATGAAAGTAGCCTAAATGATGATTTCTATTTTTAAGGGTAGAAAACATTGTGGGAAAAGGAGAAAATACTGGTTATCAGCATTTTTGCCTTTTTTCTACAATGTTTTCAAAAGGCTTCTTCTTAAAGGTCGTTAAAACTCAGGGTTGTATGGTGTAAGGTTAACTCTTTAGCTCACAAGTTTAAGTTTTATCGACCTTTAGAAGGAAAAATTCTGAAAACATTGTAGGAAAAGGGGGCGTAACTCGTTTAGTGATGTATTGAGGCAAGATTTCAAACATTTTGACCTTATGGTTCATGGCTTATAACATTTGATATTTCTCTATGAGCAAACGAATATGTAAGATGAACTTTTCTGTGGAGATTAGATATCAAATGCATGAAATAAATGCATGAATACAGATTTGCGAGATAATGAATACAGTTCGTTTACAAATGATTTCATGCAAATTCTACATGAAATGCATTCTTACCTTTACTAAATAATACTGAAAAATGATTCTGATACTACATTTTTTTGTGGCAAATGTTTCTCCGTGATAAAAGAAACGAGTTTAATAACATAAAGGTTTCATTTACTAAATTAACGAAGCATAGTGAGAAGCTTTTTCGAAGATTAACAAACACGTTTCTTTAATTAGAGCATACAGACACAGATTAGAGCTTACAGAAACAAATTTTATCGATGTTTTCAGAGGTTCCGACTTGTTTATAGGTCGGCAGTTTACGCAATCAGAGTAAAAATTAGCACCTACTCTAGGTGAACTTTGACGGGGATACTTTTTGTTCCCTGACAATGACACAACGTTCTTCACCCTGAAGTTGTTAAACTAAACCAGTAAAAACACTATACCGAAAAGTGTCTGTTACAATACCGCACAGTGGCCATTCGAGACAATACTGCGCAAAATTCGCTCTTCATCTAAACTGCTCGCACAAGCATTTAAAGTTGCTCTTAGTCCGGTAATGATAATCCTAGCTCTCTTAATCAAAATTTCTCTCTGTCTAGCCGATTGAACCGTAATTGTGGGGACATTAGTCAAAACACCGGACATCTGAGGACAACCATTTCCAAATGATTTGGGCATTACTCTCTCGTGTTTTTTGCTTCAATCAACCGTAGAGAATACTGTGGTTAACTTAGTTTGATATAACTAAAAAAAAAGAGAGTACACTCTGAGGACATTGGTGTCCACACAGTGAATGATTCTCGTTTTTCTTTCTTTTTAGTGAGGACATTTGTCCACACAGTGAATGAATCTCTTTTTTCTCCCTTTTTTGTGAGGACATTTGTCCACACAGTAAATGAACCTCTTTCTCTCTCTTTTTCGTGAGGACGTTTGTCCACACAGTAAATGAATCTCTTTTCTCCCTTTTTTATGAGGACATTTGTCCACACAATGAATGAATCTCTTTCTTCTTACTCTCTTTTTTGTGTGGACATTTGTCCAAACGGAACAAAAGTCTTTTTCTGTGAATTTCAGTGTACAAAATGGACTTGTAAATAGTACAAAAAGTCTTTGTAACGAAAAGGCTCTTGAGTTTCATACACCTGATTATTCATTTTCTCTCAAGTAACTGAAGTAAAGGTACACCTGATACCTTTCATGTGAATTATTTCATGCTGCATTACAGGATTAAATTTATACGACACAGTTCAAGAATTCTGTTGTTATCATTTCTTTAAGACCTGGGCCTGATTTCACAAAAAAAAAAAAAAACTTAAGTATCTTAATTAACTCAAATCCATAAACAGACTTATTTTGAGACTTAAAGTTGAGTTTGTGAATCACTACGTATTTAACAAATATTACAGACTTAAGTAACATTCTCAGTTCCAAAGATGACAGAGCGTTTAAGACTCAACTCGGCAAGAGAAGCGGGACTCTTAATTTACTGTTTACTTTGCTTAGTTGAGTCTGAAACACAGTGTAAACTCAGTGGATTTTAGAACATTACTACAGTCTCTTAATGTTACTGAAATGCATCTTAAATAATGACCTCAAGCCAGAAAATAATTATGTTTTTGGATTTGAGTTAAGTAAGAGACTTAAGATTTTTCATGAAACCGAGTCCTGAACTTGAGAAAGAAATACATCCTGTTCAAGGACAACTTTACCACGGGGGATCCCCGAGGTCCAATCTACATGTTCATTGTTAAACACTATATCCACAGTTTTGCTTTTGTCATGGTGATAAATCGAGTATCACTATTTCTCTAGATTTCTTTTTCAACCAATACTTATCTGGCATATTATCCAGTCATTGACAGAGTGTTTTTTTTTTGTAAACGTGAATGCCAAGGAAGGACTCCATTACTTCCATTTGTCTTTTGTATGACCCAACGAGAGTTCCAACTCCCCCATGACATCCTGGATATGGACATTCTACCTAAATAATATCCTTGATAATGATAATGTCGTTGACAATATTCCTAGTTCTCAATCTGTGAACCCATTAACAGAATCATATGCCTTTGCTTTTATATGTCTGCAGTTGAAGTTTCATGAGAACATTGTGGGAAAAGGAGAGATTGCTTGTAACAAGCATTTTCTTCTTTTCTAACTATAATTCAACATTGTCAGTTTATTTTTTCACCAAGTTTTACGTCATTGTCTGCTGTAATCTCTTCTTATTATGGAACATCTAAATTTTAACACATGTGAGTGAGTTAAGCCATTTGGAAATAATCATGTCAAAGACACTAAGTGAACAACTTTGCCACCGAGTATCCCTGAATGTTTGAGTAATCAACACGATCTTTAGGACTTGAAATCAATTTCAGGTATGCTCAAGGAATACAGGTCAGCGAGAGAGGGCCAATTCACATTTTTCAGGGACCCTATTCTTTCCAATCAGCATTATGCTAGAAAATAATAAGGGAAACATCTAAAAGACTCTGAGATCAAGTAAAACACAAAAGATCCCTGAATGCCATTCATGAACTATCAACTTTTTATGGACTATGTAATAAAGTTCAAGCAACTCTGAAGATTCTATTAACATATCATTTTTTTTTTTTATTAATGACAAAACAAAAAGAGCTAATTAAAAGAACAAGATTTCTCTTTTTGGAAATATATTACAATATTTCAAGCTCACACAAGAGGTGCAAGATGATTCTGTATCGCTCAACTTACTTACATGACATTAATCAGCATAGTTCCTGCTTACATTAAAGGATCAGTAAGTTAACGGTCAAAAGAACAGTGCAGGTGTTAAAATGCTGTTAAATTTTAATCATACCATTTAAAAGCATGGAACATATTGTGACGATGACAATCTGTCATTGTGTTGAAGGCGCAAATATTACTCGCTTGCTGAATTTCAAAACGAAATAGACAAAAAAACGAAAGATAGAGTTATCTGGTAGGCTCTTACCTATTTTGAAATTAATTTCTCTGCCAGCCACTCACACTGGGACTGACCGTGCAATAACGGATTGTGATCTTCACAATATTTCGCATACTTCATAACGATATGATTGAAATTCAAATGCATTTAAACATCTGCTTTGTTTACATTTGGAAGCTATTGATATTTTGAGCAGTATGATGGAATTTATCCATACCCTTAGCAAGCTTGTATTTAGACTGCTCAACATACCTCAAACATTGGAATACGAGACATTCTCTCAACAATTTGTTGAATAGACAGAAAATTAAAATAACACTGTGGCCATGATTTTGGATAGCTCATTATGTTTTTAAAGAATCTGAAAGGGTTTCAACATGGAGTATTCATGTGAGAACAAAGTTTCTTGAATACTGAACATAAATTGTGGCCTCTAGAGAGTGTAAAAGGCTTTTGTAAGATTTGACCTTGTGACCTAGTTTTTCTCCCAACCTGACCCTTTTACATAGTCTTTTAAGATGTCATTAAGACAAACATTCTGACCAAGTCTATGAGTATTGAACTGAAAATGTGGTCTCCAGAGCGTACACAAGAATTTTGGAAGATTTGACCAAGTGACCTAGTTATTGACCTGACATGAACCATTTTCAAACTCATCAGAAATGTTATCAAGAAAATCATTCTGACCAAGTTTGGTGAGAACTGGACTGAAAATGTGGCTTATAAAGCATAAACAAAGTTTTTTCCAAAGATTGGTCCTAGTGACTTAGTTTTGACATGACCTTTTTTCAAACTCTTCTGAGATAACATCAAGCCAAGCATTCTGATAAACTTTCATGAGTATTTGACTGAAAATGTGGCCTCTAAAGGGCTGACAATGTTTTCCTAAGATTTGACTTGGTGACCTTGTTTATGACCCAACATGACCTATTTTCAAAGTCGTTTTAGACATCAACAAGACAAACATTCTGACTACCTTTCAAGAGTATTGGACCAAAAATGTGGCCTCTGAGGAAACACAAGGTTTTTCTAAAATTTGTCCTAGTCAACTAGTTTTTGACTCGACATGACTCATTTTCAAAATCATCATAGATATCACCAAGACAAACATTCTGACAAACTTACAAGAGAGTCGGACTGAAAATTTGGCCTCTAGAGCGTACACAAGGTTTTTCTTAGATCTAACAAAGTGACCTAGCTTTTGACATGACATGACTCAATTTCAAAATTCTTTGAAATATCATCAAGACAAACATTCTGACCAAGTTTCCTGAGTACTGAACAGAAAATGTGACCTCACGAGCTTACACAATGTTTTTCTAAGATTTGACCTAGTGACCTAGTTTTTGACCCAACCTGACCATTTCAAAGTCATGTAAGTTATTAGTACAAACATTCTGACAAACTTTCAAAAGTTTCGGACTGAAAATGTGGCCTCTAGAGCCTACACAAGATTTTTCTAAGATTTGATCTAGTAACCTAGTTTTTGACCCAACATGACCCATTTTCAAATTTGTCCATGATACTATCAAGGCAAACATTCTGACCAACTTTCATTAGTTTTGGACTGAAAATTTGGCCTCAAGAACTTATACAAGGTTTTTCTAAAATTTGACCTAATGACCTAATTTTCAATCAGACATGACCCACTTCAAACACATCCAAGATATTATCAAGACAAACATTTGACCATTTTTAAGGTGTATTGGACTGCAAATGTGGCCTCTAGAGCGTACACAAGGTTTTTCTTAGATCTAACCTTCCAACCAGATGCCGAACAAGGCACAATCACAAAAGCTCACCTTGAGCACTTTGTGCTCAGGTCAGCAAAAAAGTCATAAACTTTTATTCAGTGCTAATCTAAAGGATATGTTCTTGAGAGTCTGTCAATGAAATATGCTTTTGACATCACAAATACCAATTATGCTATTTCAAAGACAACAGGACCATGATGGCCCTGAAGTCGCTCACCTGAGTCTTTTGACCAAATGTGACCCGTTTTCAATCTCATTTGAGATATTATGATAAACGTTCTACCAAGACGTTCCGGAGTATTTGACTGAAAAAAAGGTTTTTCCAAGATCTAACTCAGTGACCTAGTAAATAACCAGGAATGATACATTATTGAACTCGTCCGAGATATTATCAAGACACATATTCTAAACAGTTTTCAGGAGTTTTGGACTAAAAATGTGGCCTTTGGAGCATACACAAGGTTTTGCTAAGATTTTACCAAGTGACCTAGTTTTTGGCCAGACATAACCCATTATCAAACTCGTCCCAGATATTATCGAGACAAACATTCTGACAAACTTTCAGAAGATCTGGACTAAAAATGTGGCCTCTACAGCGCACACAAGGTTTTTCTGAGATTTGACTTAGTGACCTGTTTTTGATCCAACATGACCCATTATTGAACTTATTTGAAATATTATCGGGACAAACATTCTGACCAATTTTCAGGAATTTTGGACTACAAATGTGGCCTTTAGAGCGTACACATGGTTCTTCTGCGATTTGACCTAGTGACCTAGTTTTTGACCGGACATGACCCAATTTCAAACTTCTCTGATATATTATTGAGACAAACATCCTGACCAACTATCAGGAGTTTTGGACGGAAAATATGGTCCCTAGAGCATACAAAAGGTTTTTCTAAGATTTGACCTAGTGACCTAGTTTTTGACTGGACATAGCCCATTATCAAACTCATTCTAGATATCATGGAGACAAACATTCTTACCAACTTTCAGGCGTTTTGAATTACAAATGTGGCCTCTAGACGTACACAGAGTTTTTCTAAGATTTGACCTAGTGATCTAGTTTTTGACTCAACATGACCCATTATCCAACTGGTCTGAGATATTGTCAAGACAAACATTCTGACCAAGTTTCATGAGCATCTGACAGAAAATGTGGCCTCTAGAGCGTAAATTTTGAAGCCTGACACAGCACGATCACAAAAGCTCACCTTGAGCACTTCATGCTCGGGTAGGGTAAAAACTAACTGACACAGGTATCAACCATAACAAGACAAGTTCATTTAAGCGTCTGCAAACTTAGTTTCAATAGTCACATTAAGTTTTGGTTCTTGGTGTTGAGCATTTTGCAGATATCTCTGCAATGTCTTAAGAAATGGATTATGTGCAAAATGACTCTATTTCAGTTCACTCAAGGGGCTGAATTCCCCTTGATTGACCTGAATCAAGGTAATATCAGTTATGAAACAGTAAATTATTGTTATGATTTCTTGTTAGAATCATTACAAGGATTCAGACAACATAATCCAATTCATTTGTACTTGAATTTGCTTGCATAATAGTGAGCCAATTCTGGCCCTGTATCGCTCCACTGGCTTATAAATATAAACCATAAATACTAAACATTTCAATTCTGAGCCAAATGGTTTTAAAATGAAGACTTACAAAGTCTTCTCTGTAAAAGCCCATGTGAAAGTTGAGACCTGCCGGGCAAAGCCATTTTTGATCCCAGAGCTATAATTACTTGAACCCTGGTAGAGGTCCATAAGATAAAGTCACATGCCAAAATAATACAAATCTATGCTGTATGATTATAAATAAGGTGATTTTCAAGTTTCGTCCATATGAAGCCTCTGTAAAACATAAGACCCCTGATGCAAGGCTAATTTAAAAAAAAAATCAAAAGTGATCCAGATTTGGTAGCCTTTGGGTTTGCGGTTAGGAGCAAAAAGATTTTTGAATTTTCACACTATAAGCACATGTTTATGACCCATGAGACAGGACTAATTTTGACATAACTTGAATAACTTTGGAAGAGGTTATTTAGATTACACTAATACAATATTACAGCTGTAACTCAAGGTAAAGAACAAGAAGACCTTTTAAGTTCTCACTATATAAGCCTATGTAAAGCTTGTGACTTATTGGGTGAAGCAGTTTCAGAGACGATGAGCTTGATGGCCTTAGGCCTGTGGAGCTAAAAAGCAGTATCTTTTTCATGTGCTACAATGACGTTAGTAAATACAAGCTTTTGGAAAAGATTTTTAAAGGTTTTTCAATAGTTTTCAGTCTTGTAGCCATAGCAACCATAGCTTTTAACAGAACTTAATTCTTTGAAGACATTCTGAAGAACATCATGGCAAGATGATATCAGATTCTGTAAAGTTTGGTCAAAACTGGAAGAGTGGTTTCAATGAAAAAGATGGAACAATCTTGGTAGAAGTCTACAATATGAATCGG
This sequence comes from Tridacna gigas, assembly GCA_945859785.2. Lineage (NCBI taxonomy): Eukaryota > Metazoa > Mollusca > Bivalvia > Cardiida > Cardiidae > Tridacna > Tridacna gigas. The sequence goes on from OX244033.2 coordinate 47,744,482, forward strand.
CATGCCAAATTTTTATAGCCCTAGGCCTTACAGTAAGGATAAAAAAAGATATCTTAAGTTTTCACTATGTAAGCCTATCTAAAATTTGTGAACCCTGGAGTAGGACAAATTTGATCTCAAGGCTCAAAACATGCCAAATTTGCTAGTCCTATGCTTTATGGTTAGAAACAATAAGATTGTCGAGAAGCCTTCACTACATAAGCCCTTATAAAACTTTGACCCCAGGTTTACAGTCGGACTAAATGGGGAATATGTGTATTAGAAGAATAACATGCCAAATGTGGGAGTCCTTGGCCTTATGGCTAGTAACAAGACGGTTTCTGAAGTTTTCACTCCATAAACCCATGTAAAACTTGTGACCCCTGGTGCAGGGCCAAACTTGATCCTAGGGCTGTAACTTGGGCCCTCTTTGTAGATGTCCACTAGATAATGCTATAATTATGCAAAATTTGGTAGCCCTAAGCCTTATGGCTATGTACACCAAGATTTAAAAGTTTTCCCTATATCAGCCCACGTAAATCTTGTGAACCTCCCCCCCACCCCCCAGCATGAGGCCAAATTGACCCCAGGAATGTAATTTGGGCACTTTTGGTAGACCCCCATGAGATCAAGCTAAATGCAAAATTTGGTAGCTCTAGGCCCTACGGCTAGGTACAGGAAGATTTCTTAAGTTGTTACTATGTAAGCCCATGTAAAACTTGTGACCCCTGCGGCGGAGCCAATTTTGACCCCAGGGATAACATTTTGGCCCGCTTGGTAGAGGCCCACTAGATAGAGCTACATGCAAAATTTGGTAGCTCTAGGCCTTATGGCTGGGTACAGGAAGATTTGTAAAGTTTTCTCTATATAAGCCTATGTAAAACTTGTGACCCCTGTGGCAGAGCCAATTTTGACCCCAGGGCTAAAATTTTGGCCTGCTTGGTAGAGGCCCACTAGATATAGCTACATGCAAAATTTGGTAGCTCTAGGCCTTCTGGCTTGGTACAGGAAGATTTTTAAAGTTTTCTCTATATAAGCCTATGTAAAAATTGTGACCCCTGGGGCAGAGCCAATTTTGACCCCAGGGCTATAATTTGAAGAAACATGATAAAGGTCTACTACATAAAGCTACATGCAAAATTTGGTAGCTCTATGCCTTATGGTTTCAGACAAGAAGATTTTTAAAGATTTCCAATATTTTTCAGTTTTGTTGCCATGGCAACCAGAGTTTTTGAAGGAATCAAATTCTTTCAAGAAATTCTGAAGAGGACCATGGCAGGATCATTTCTGTGAAGTTTCATGAAAATTGGATGGGTAGTTTCAGAGAAGAAGATGTTTGAAATAAAAGTTAACGCACGGACGGACGGATGCACGGACTGACGGACGTACGGATGCACGACGGACATCAGGCCATGACATAAGCCTGCTGGCCTTCGGCCAGTGGAGCTAAAAATAAATCTGTATAATAAACTTAGCCATTATACATCTTTGCAAGCAATCAAAATGAAGGAAAAGTTAATATTTAATCAAATCTATTAAAACTAGCAATAGATGCTTCAGCACATTTGTAACTGATGATAAAAATTCTCTTTGACAATTTTTCAAAATTCCCTGACAATTCCCTGACCTTTGCCAAATTTTCAAATTTCCCTTACAACTCTTGAAATTCCCTGACGATTCCCTGACCTTGAAAAAAAAAAAATTTTTCCCCTGACTTTTCCTTTTCCCTGCAAATGACGCATGTCACAATGACTTTTGTCAAATGTCAGAAAGAATGTTGGCCAAGCCGGGGTTTGAACTCACGACCCCAGGATTGAGAGTACAGCATGTTACTGACTGAGCTAACCGGGCTTGGCTGATGGGATGAACTGACAGACAAATGTGGGACACAGCACCATGACAAAAGTAGAAACGAAAGATAGGGGTAAACCAGTTTACTCTCAGGTAATAAACCTATACATTACAGGAATAGGTTACAGATGCCAACAGACACAAAGTATGATAGGCCTTCAGCAAAAGGATATAACAAATATACAGCTATCTGTTTTCCTCAAGCATCATATGTCATACATCAATGCATACTAAGGCCTTGACCGTTTCCCATATAACCGTGGTTTTTCAGTACCAAGAGATAAAATAGTACAAGATGTCTGTTTGTAAAACAGTAATGCCCCCCTCCTTCCACATTGATACAGGAAGTGGCACAGACCAACTGACCTTTGGTCTATATATCAACATGTTGACGGTCACTGTGACCTTGACCTTTGACCGATTGATTTCAAAATTATTAGGGATCATCTACACTCCAAGACACATGTCTGTGCCAAATTTGACGAACCTAGGTCAATTCTGTGTCTAGTTATCATCCGGACAAGGTATGGTCTACCGACTGACTGATGGACCGACCGACCGACATTTGCAAAGCAATATACCCCCACTTGAAGGGGGGGCATAAAAATACAGAGTGCAGTTGTCATAATACACACTGCCATATGGCTGCAATTTCAGCAGCTAGCTGTGTTAGTGTTAGAAAGCGTTGCCTTCAAAAAAAAAATTCCATTTAGCACCCTTTTTCCATGACACAGTAGAAAATCACAGAATATATATTTAATAAGTGAAAGGTCACATGATAAATATTCTGTAAAAATTCCATCAAACCCTGTTAAGAAATGAAGGAGGAGTTGCGTTAACAAGAAATGTTACATGAAGGCCCCTTTTTCCTTGATGCAGCGGAAAATGGCAGAAACCTGACAACATGCTAAAGGTCACATGATGACAAACATTCTGTGAAAATTTTATCCAAATCTGCCAGGAAATGTAGAAGTTGTGTTAACGGGATGGACAGATGTACAGATGGAGAAGATGACGCCAATATATGTCCACCTCAGGCAACATATAAAAATACATAAAAAGATCAGGAGAAATTGCATGTAACAATCAATTTATAATTTTCTATTAATATTTTCAGGCTTATAGGTTGCCCTTATTTTCAACCTATTCTCACTCTTTCAATTTTGACCTGTCTTAACCCTTTCCCAAACCATGAATTTTAGACTCATCCAAATTGAAAAAGTTTGCATACGACAATATCAAATTTGATGAAAATGGCAGAGAGTTCTCCAAAAGGGTAGAAAACACTGTCGGAAAAGGAGAAATTGCTCGCTATGAGCAATTTCTCCTTTTCCCAGTGTTTTCAAAAGACTTGTACTGCAGACACGTGAAAACCAGGGCTTGTTTGGGAAAGGGTTAAGTTATGTTTCCTGCTAAAAAGTTAAACTAGCAGTCAATTAAGGACAACAGTGCATGACGAAGCGATTTTTTTCTGCCTGATGAATTTTTTTTCTTTTTAACATATGTTGTAGATAAATATGTCTTAGAGTTTCAGACAAATTTTCAGGGTGTCTTTCCACCCTTGTTATGGTGTCAGAGTCATCTGCCCTTGACTGGTATTTGCTAATTTTGGTAAAAATGCGTATATTGGATTTAGATTATTCTGGAAGTTTTCTCTTGAACAATATGCCAAATGTTATTATTTTTATTGCCTCTACTTGTTTTTGAACAAGCTCATGTCATCTAAACGGGGTTTTATTCAAACATATTGGAAAAATATGTTCTTAAAATCGAATAATGTATGAAATTTGTTTGATTTTGGGGTACTTATTTCTATCTTTTTAAAAAATCACCCAATGAACTTTTCTTATTTTCCGATATAATTTAGATCTTATTGAAACCTTGTCACATGGAAAAAAAAAGATGGTACCTTTCCACGTGTAAATAAGAGAAATTTCGTATTTTATCTTACCCCACCCACCCTAAAAAAGTAAATATTTTTGTCATTTTTTTTTTAAATGAAAGGTTACTAAGGCATGAAATTGTAATTATATCTTAGGAGAGAGGTACCTTTTACAAAATTTACATTCCAAGCACAATAATTTGTTTTATTTTGCAAATAGAAGATAATCAAAGAGAGGGCTTCTTCACCTGAATATGTCCTATTTTGACATTTTTATGTCTCAAATTTAACTTAATCGAGTGATCTTCATATAAAATCTTAGACAATGATTTCTGCTACATTATAGTAAAAATACCATAATATACTGATGGGTTTTTTTTTACTTATTAATCTATTACAATTGAGTTTACTTCTTAAAACCGATAACATTGCTGGGCGAAAGCTTTTTTCTCATCATAATCTGCGATCATTCAAGGAAAACTTTACAACAATCTATAATAACCTATACCACTATTTCTTTTCATTTATAAAATATTTCAAAAATCATAAAGACGCAAAAAAACAGGTATACAGAGCCACCTATGCTGTAAAGCAATCTAAAAACAACAGATGACGTCACTTATGACGTCAATGTCTTTTGATGATGTCATGACGTCATCAACCGCTAAGTCGATAATATTGTTGCAGTTTGACATAACATCAGTTCTGAGTATCACACAACTTACTGATATGAAAATGATATAACAATGCGAGCCGTAAAATAAACTATTTGCAGCAGAGTCACGTGGTCTCATGCACTATTGCCCTTAACCTTTTACTGTTTATTAAGTTTTTTCAACTGAGTTTGGGCTGTTGCCCAAACATGGTGCTTTATTTTGATCCATTGCATTTTTTTCAGAACACTGCTTCTTTTTTGCAGTTGTTGAATGTCTTGTTTTTTTGGTGGTTTACCCTCTCTTACTGCAGTTACTACCAATGGCTGCATTGATACTTTTTCAATGTCACTCCATTTTCTTTTTGGATCTGAAATGAAAAAAAGGAAAATAAATAAATAAGTTACTCTTTTTTTTCCAAATTGGCAAACTGTTTGCAAAATACGCCCGTCCCACTGCCACTTGTTGAAGGGGAATAATTATCATACACAGCAGGTATAGGAAAATAGGAATACAACACTTTTATTATATATATGCCCATCGAAAACGGGACGTACTATGGGATCACCCATTGCGTAGACGCAGGCATCAGGGCAGGCGGGTTTGTGGTTCTTCATCCGAGCATAACTTTGTCATCTCAAGCCTGATTGACTTGAAACTTGGCAGTTATATTTGTTGCATTAATATGGAGTGCAGTGCACAATAACCATAATTCTAACTTGCTTAGTTTTGGAGTTATTGCCCTTTGTTGTTTTTCAGTCTTTTTGCCCAGATCATATCCCAAAAAGTATACTAGCTATGAATGTGAAACTTCATGGGTGGATATATCTCATCAGGTAGAAGTGCAGTGCATAAGAACTCTTGCTTGATAAATTTTTGTTGTTTTTCATACTTAAATTTTGTCCAGAGCTTATCTGTCAACCTATGCAAGCTATGAATGTGAAACTTCATTGGCAAATAGGTCTCATCAAGAAGTGCAGTGCAAAGGAACTATAACTCCTGCTTGCTTAATTTTGGAGTTACATCTTTATAACTATATTAGCTCTGAATATGAAACTTCATGGTTGGACGGATCTTATCAAGAAGTGCATTGTGCAAGAACTATAAGTCTTGCTTGCTTAATTTTGGAGTTATTGCCCTTTGTTATTTTTCAGACTTTAATTTTGTCCAGAGCATTTCTCTTAAAGTATACTAGCTATGAATATGAAACTCCATGGATGGATTTTCTGTAAATTCCAGGATCCTAAACCAAATAGCTTCAGAGTTATATCAATTTATCAGTAATACAGCAAAATTTTCAAAGTTCAGGGGGAGATAATTCTGGAACAGATTGCAGTACAGCCATGAAAATCGATATGCACAACTTCTTATGTATAGGAACATTTCGTGTAAGTTTCAGTTCAGTACCTTCAAAACTGTAGAAGGAAAAACTCCATAAAAAATTGTGTCCACAGACAGACAGACAGACGGACAGACAGCAGATCTGGGCAATTCCAGTATATCCCCTCCACTTCGTTGTGGGGGGGGGTATAATGATGGCATTTCTTTAATGATTTTCGGTGAATTATCAAGATTTCTCAGTGGATTATCACTTGATTAATTCACCGACAAACCAGAGAAATTATCAAAATGATAAACTCACTGCTTTGACAGATTTATCCCCACTTTCGTTCATTTCGCGCTACTGAACGTCATCTCTGTGTGGCAAAAGACACTGATGATGTCATCAAGTTGTCATGTAATTTTCATGGGAAATGACATGCTTTTTTCAATTTCGTCCGAAAAATTTCACATTTTGTCTCCTTTTTGCATTAAAGAAATTGAATAATTGTTTGTTTTTCATGTAAGGTCGATAAATCTTTCAATTCGTGAACAACAGAAGCTACATTTTCACTCGTGGCTCCACCACTTGTAAAAATATAGCTTTAGTTGTTCACTCAATGAAAGATAAATCGATCTTACACTGAAACAAACAATTATCCTCTATATGTTTTCATACAGTCCAAAATGGTCAACAACGCTGACATTGTCAAACTTTACCACAAATTAGGAAAAATTCCAAAGCTTGTTGACCACAAATTGAAAACAAGATGTGTTTGTTAAACACAAATACCCCCACAACTGCAATTACATGTATTCGTAAAAATAACCTTGACATTGGCCTTAAGATATGACCTTTGACTTGGCACCAAAAAAGTAACACCCTTCCACTGGGATTACATTTGTGAAGCATAAAGACCCTATCATAAAATATTCAAAGGTCCTCCCACTAAAAAGTTCATGTGAAATATGAAGGCCCTATAACTTATCAAAGTTATGGCAAATGATTAAGGTTATTTTTTTCTTAATTTGATGAAAAAGGGGCCTTGACCTTGACAGATGACACTAAACTTCCTTCTAAACGGAGGGTCTTTCCACAAGAAATGTGCATGTGAAATGTGAAGACCCTATCACTTACAATTCAAGAGATATGGCAACAAGAGATGTTTGTAAAACATGTATGCCCCCCTAATGGCATCCAATTCTACATATAACATGTGATTATAAACTGTTAAGTTCAAAGTGTAAAAACGAACAAAGGGTAATTACTCAAAAATTATTAATGATAAATTAACAATTCTTGGGCACTGCACTTCCCATTTATGTGAACTATCAACTTATAAGGTTTCATGATTTTACCTCACATACTTTTTGAGTTATGCTCTGGAAAAAAATTAAGTACGAAAATCAACAAAGGGCAATAACTTCAAAAATATAATGGGCAGAGTTATGGTTCTTGTGCAATGCACTTCTCCTGAATAAGATCTATCCACATGTAAAGTTTCAAGATGATATCTGAAAAACCTTTTGAGTTATGCTCCGGACAAAAATTAAGTATGAAAATCAACAAAGGGCAATAACTCCAAAAATATGATGGGCAGAGTTATGGTTCTTGTGCACTGCACTTCTCCTTAATAAGATTAATCCACCTATGAGGTTTCAAGGTGATATCTGAAATACTTTTTGAGTTATGCTCCGGACAAAAATTAAGTATGAAAATCAACAAAGGGCAATAACTCCAAAAATATGATGGGCAGAGTTATGGTACTTGTGCACTGCACTTCTCCTTAATGAGATCTATCCACCTATGAGGTTTCAAGATGATGCCTGAAATACTTTTAGAGTTATGCTCCGGACAAAAATTAAGTATGAAAATCAACAAAGGGCAATAACTCCATAAATATGATAGGCAGAGTTATGATTCTTGTGCACTGCACTTCTCCTTAATAAGATCTATCCACCTATGTAGTTTCAAGATGATACCTGAAATACTTTTTGAGTTATGCTCCGGACAAAAATGTGGTCTACGGACCGACCGACGGACCGACCGACAAGTGCAAAGCAATATACCCCCGCTTCTTCGAAGGGGGGCATAAATATTAAGCTTGAAGATAGACTTTGACCATTAAAAATGACCTTGAACTTTGTACCAACTGAAATCTCTTCCCAAAAGGAATGCGCGTGCGAAATATAAAGGCCCTTTCACTTACCATTTAAAAGTTATGATCAATGTGAAATTTTTTTGCTGACAAACCCATGAACAGACAAACAGTTGGGGTAAAACTATATGCCCTAGATCTGTGGATGCAGGAGCATAATGTGTCTAGAAGCTCTGACTACATAGCAGGTAAGGAGATTTGTAATGAAATTTGAAAAGGAAGGAACAAAACGAGAGAGAACGCTATCATGCACTTGAGATGTTGCCTACAGCTTGTTTTTGAAGAGAGGGGCTCACTTTGTCACTTTGAGCCCCTACTGTAACTTAAATTGTAAGTTATAAAAGTATAGCATTCTATGTATAGTAAAAAAAGAAACTTACATATGCATGCTATTTCAATAAATTTATTGACAATTCTTTCTAACTGGGGATGGTATTGAAATTATTTATCCTACCACATTATTTTGGATCACCCTGTATGTAGATAGAAAAGACTTATGGGATGAACTGACAGAAAGAGACGATGTCAATTTACGACCCTTTGGCAGTATTTAAAAAAAAAAAAAAAAAAATAACATTTTCAAAATTGCACTTTGGGACTAAAATTAAGAACCATATTTAAAATCACTCTACCAGTCACATAATAAACTGATATTTGTTCACTTGTTCATGAATCAAACTTAAGTATTCATAGTTAGGAATTTTAATCTAGAATGGTTGTCCATGGACAACTAGTGTCGAGCCCCCAAATCTTTAACATTCAAGCATGACCTTCACCTCAGACCTAAATAAATGTTTCAAAAGGAACTTCTACTTAGGATGGAGAACAAACATGCAAAATTTTTTTGTAATCTGTCCAAAAATGTTGGATTGTGGTCGAGATATGAATTTGACCTTCAAGTGTGACCTTGACCTTGGATGTACCTGAATAAATGTTTCAAATGGAAAATGGAAAAGTGATGGAGAACAAAATTAATGTGCAAATATTTATTGAAATCTATCCTTAAATGTAGGAGTTATTCTCCAGAAAAAAATTTGACCTTAGTTTGACCTTGATCTTGGATGTACCCAAGAAAATTTTTCAAATGGCAAACTACTTGTGATGAAGAACAATTGTACCGAATTATTTTGAAATCTATCCATAATGATAAGAGATATTGTCCGAACAAAAATTTGGCCTTCGATTTTGGGCTTGGATGTACCTGAATAAATGTTTCAAATGGCACAGCTACTCATAATGGAGAACAATTGTGCCAAGTTATTTTGAAATCCATCTACAATTGTAGAAGTTCTGGTCTGGACAAAATTGGACAGACATATGGACGCACTGATGCAATCCTACACCAAACTGTCATTGTGACAACTGTGCCTCGCTCGCCCCCAGTGGGCTCACACAAAGAAATTTTCAGACGATACCAAGATCATTGAATACAGAAGAAAAATAAACTAACCTATCTTTTTTCTCTTCTGTGCAGTATGACACAAATCTTCACCAGAGTCTGAGGCAATCTTTTTTCTCTTCTGTGCAGTATGACACAAATCTTCACCAGAGTCTGAGGCAGAGTCGGAGATTTCTGAAAAGACCAAATATTTATAAAGTAGTAAACTCTACCCACAAATACTATTATAAAGCATAGTGTTTTTCTGTATTTTAATTTAATGCGACACACAGTAACATGTTCATATAAGATCTTCACTAACAGACTTTGCTCCTTGAACAAGGGCTTTTCACTAAGGATTTGGGTCCTGTGTGGCTCAGTGGTAAGGGCAATGGACTTTTGATCCGAGAGGAATCAAAGGTTGTGGATTTGAATCCAGGCCTTGCAACTGGTCACATTGGTATGTCCTTGGGCAAGATATTTCAAAGCCCTAGCCTAGTATTGGTTATACCCAGAAAGCACATGAATAAGTGAACTTTTCTGTGATATAACTAAAAGACTGTTCAAAGCAGCATTAAACCCCATTCAAACAAAATTCACTAAGAATGACATTATGGAGGGTATGGTTTGCAATCATGACAGATTTAATTGTTTTTGCTTCCAATACCTTTTTTTTGAGGAGAGGACAAAATGAATTAAAAGAAAAAGTCTTATTAAAACCACTTGCTTTTTAAAAAGTGGTCTTGTTAAGAGGATGGTCTTAATTTGGAGGTTTGGTTGGATGGTGTGCTTCTGTCCTGTAAGTGTCTTAAAGGTGCCAAGCAAAGAATACTAGAATGGTTGTCTAAGGCCAACTGGTGTTGAGCCCGCAAACATTTGTACTTCAAGTGTGACCTTGACCTTTGACCTACCTGAACAAATGTTTCAAAAAGCACATCTACTCATGATGGGAAACAATTGTGCAAATTTATATTGAAATCTATCCATAAATGTAGGAGTTATGGTCCGGACAAAACTTTGACCTTCAGCTGTAACCTTGACCTTGAACCTACTGGAACAAATGTTTTAAATGGCACATCTACTCATGATGGAGAACAATTGTGCCATGTTATTTTGAAATCCATCCATAAATGTAGAAGTTATGGTCCAGACAAATTCAGACAACTGCATGCACCAACACACTAACGCACATACACCAATCTGTGATTGTGACAACTATGTCTCGCTCACCGCAAACAGGCTCGACAAAAATGTATATCAACTTTATTCTTTCCCATCATTATATTTCGTATATTTTAAAACATTTAAGACAATAAAATATAAGTAAAGCCAACAATTTATTAACAAGCAATTTTGTTGCTCCTTCAAAGCAGACTTTATTGCTTAACATAAGCCATTTGACCCCCCCCCCCCCCCCTTTCCATGACCCTTACCCGAACCCCTTTTCCATCACAAAAATTTTCACTAAACAAATAATTCAAATTTCAAGGGAATACTTTTAGTTATACCAGAGATGAAAGGGAACAACAAAACAAATCGTTATAATAAATAAATAATGCCCTAAACAATAAAGTAAATTATACCCGAATAGACCAGAGCTATCACTGTAGGAGATGAAAACACCCCAAAAACAGCTTTTTGTTCAGAAATCTTTCATTGTCAACAGAGGGCGTTTGATAAACAGCATAAATGCGAAGTTTCAAGAAATTTTAGCCTCAAATAAAGGAAATATTAATTATTTTTTTTTAATTTTTCAAGAAGCTTCCGCTCTCCTTGACGAAACATCAAATTGAAAATCCAGGAATGCACTTTTTAGGCAATATTATAAGGATATCATATATGAAATTTCAGCCAATTTGGTCCAGGATTTGTGGAGAAATCTCTTCAGATGGACCAAATGGCAGACAGATGAATGGGCACACAAAATGTGGCGACAATAATCATTCTCCAAGGAAATCCTTTCGGGGAGCATAAAAAACCCAACCCTGGAATTCGCTCACATCAGATTCTGAATTTAATGAAGGGTAAATTTTCAGTAAATAATGATGAAATAATTATGGGGACTGCAGTGTCTCCCATGAAATCAGTCTGAAAATCAAGAGTTTTGAAAGTTGATAGCCCAGATATGTAATGAGTTATTGCCAAGACAAATTATGGTAACAAAAGGTGGTTTACCCCAAAACCAACCTGCTAAACCCTTCTGAAAGAACAAGAGCCATTCATGATGGATTATGATCCCCCAAAGAAGTGCTGGTCACAAAATCATTTAAATGTATGATATAAATTGACTGAGGAACAGATGTCAAGAGTTACAGTTTTTAGGTGTTTTTTTTTTATTCCCACAGGATCTCCATCTGATGAAAGTTTCATGACAACAGCTATCATTCTTTTGAGGCTGTAACTTCTGATAACAACATTAATGTGAAGTTTCAAGAAATCTTTGCAACAAATGAAGGAAATGTTAATTATTAATTTTACAAAAAGCCCCCTTTTCCATTATAATGCCTCAATTTGAAAGACCAATAAAATTGCATTGGAGCAATATCACAAGTTCAAATATAATGTTTCATCTTATTTGGTCATGAGATAGTGGAGAAATTGCTTCAGATGGAAGAACCAACAAATAGAAGGACAGAAACACAAAGCAGCAGCTATATGCTCTTTTGGGCAGTATATTACAGAAAGAAATTTGTTCATCTCTACCTAACAGGACAAAAAATTTAATAACAGAGGCCGGCATTGGCCTTCTACTGATTTTTTTTTTTTTTAATTCAGATACCTTTTGTATAACTTGGGTCTTTAATTGTGTCATCAAGATCTTCTTCTTCATCAAATTGGTACTGTAGATTAACATAACTTTGTTGTCTCAAGTGCCGTACTGAAAAGAAAAAGAAACAAGAGGACCATGATGGTCCTTGATCACTCACCGGAGTTTCCTTGTTAATTTAATAATCACTTTTTCTAAGATTAAGTCTACCCATGAGGAGCAAAAAAAAAAATAATGCTAAAAGATTTTAAATGATTTCCTCCTTTGTTTTTATGTAAGATGGGATGCGCATGGGCTGAGCTCAAAAGGGGCCAAACTGGCATTATTTTATCATTTTTAATGCATATATACATGATTACCATTAGACAAGGTATTTACAAGTTAATAATTTGACATGGCCCTTGGACCTATGACTCTAATTAAATGTGTAGTGACTAATGCTACCTACATATCAAATACAGTAAAAGCTCAGTAGTTCGTAGTGCAAGGGACCGGGACATTTTATACGAACTAAACATAGTACGAACCAAAAGGAGTTCAGCTGATCGGGTAATTTCCATCTCAAATATGTACTTAAACATTCAGACATGCACATCATGTCTTGCAGTACAGTATACCCTACTAGCGGATTAATTTCAAAGTCATTTTGAAAATATTCAGAATCGAGCCATGAAAAGAGTGTTTGGGAGGAGTTACAAAAATCTATATTTACTTGTCTTTTATTTTCAGCTAAAAAATATTTTCATTTTGTTACAATAACTGAAAAACATTTACATCTTCGGATTTTGTGTTTTTACTTCCTCTGGAGTGATTTTCCTACGTAGATCAAGTAACTCGAGGACTCCATTTGTAGATGAAGATCTAATTCCCGTTGTACACCCAGCTTTTCTCCAATTGCTCGGTCCTAAACCTAGTTGATCAGCAGTATTTAAATGTTTAGATAAGATTTCTTGATCGCTAATTAGCTCTACCTTTACTGTGATCGAATAACTCCAGCATGTTAAAAACAACATAATGCCTAAAATTGCTTGTTCACTATACGCAATCAATACCAATTAACGCGAGTGAAAATCAAGGTAAGTGAAATTTCGGTAGCTTATACGGGGATAAATGACACCTACGAACAAAAGGTAGTATTTTGTGTTGAAATCACACCTTCGGGACACAAAAAGTGTTACGAACTACGAACCACCTACGTGCGAATTAATGTGAGTTTGTTAATAAGGATAAAGATAAAGAAGGAATAAAATCGGGACCGGGGAAAGTATACAAACGAACACCTGGCTATGAATCAGCAACGTGCGAACTAACAAGATTCTACTGTATGAACTTTGTAACTTCAATAGGTTATGAGTTACAGGAAATGTCAAGTTTCCAGGTTAAGTTTTCAACAGACAGACAGATGGACAGACACAGACAGATGGACAACAGTAAAACACTACACCCCTGATCTATCAATGTAGTGGCATAATAAAACAAGAGGACCATGATGGTCCTAAATTGCTCACCTGATTTCCAAGTGAAAGACAGAACAATAATTGCAATAAATGTCCTCATTTTCAGTAGGGTTCAATCTCTTGACAATATAAACATTCTGAGCAAGTTCGAACATGATTGAACTAAAATTGTGGCCCATAGAGTGTAAGCAATGAAATTGTCATTAAGGCCCCTTCACCTGTGTTTTCCAACAGAATGTCCTCATTTTCAATAGGTTTTATCCTCATGACAATACAAACATTCTGAGCAAGTTTGAACATGATTGAGCTAAAATTTTGGCCCCTAGAGTGTAAACAATGAAATTGTCATTAAGGCCCCTTTTCCTGTGTTTTCCAACAGAATGTCCTCATTTTCAGTAGGGTTAATCCTCATCACAATAAAAACATTCTGAGCAAGTTTGAACATGAATGAGCTAAAATTTTGGCCCCTAGAGTGTAAACAATGAAATCGTCATTAAGGCCCCTTTTCCTGTGTTTTCCAACAGAATGCCATCATTTTCAATAGGATTCAACCTCATGACCATACAAACATTCTGAGCAAGTTTGAATATGATTGAGCCAATATTGTGGTTGTTAGAGTATAAACGATGAAATTGTCATAAAGGCCCCTTTTCCTGTGTTTTCAAACAGAATGTGCTCATCTTCAATAGGGTATATCCTCATGACAATACAAACATTCTGACAAAGTTCGAACATGATTGAGCCAATATTGTGGTTGCTAGAGTGTAAACAATGAAATTGTTGACACCGGATGATGCAGGATGGACGACGGACATTCAAGGATCACAAAAGCTCACCATGAGCATGTTGTGCTCAGGTGAGCTAAAAATAGACATCTGTTTCTTAGACCAAACTGATCTGTTTGTTTTGGGCATCAATTTTGCACATGGTAGTAAAATGTTAACCAAAATTTTATGCATCTTTTCCATTTTTTTCCCTTTTGTTGCCATAGCAACCAGTTTTTCAAGGATAACAATTCTTTTGTCAATTTTTTTCCAAAGGACCACACTTAATCTTAAGCACTCTATGGGCTCCATATGTTGCCAAAAAAAATCTATACAAGTAAACTACGGGAAACGCAAGTCGACAAAACCCAAACTTCCAATCCCATGAGGGCGACTCTGATCGCTGAAAGACGATTTGAATTTCCCGCATATATTATCGGGCCTTGTTTTCATTTTAACTTCGGGAAACCCCCAAATGAGCATGCACAGATGTTTTTGTTTCCATTTCCAAAAGCCTTTCAACAATCTTGCGAAAAATTTGTTGATTTTTTGTACGTTAATCAGGAATTTGGCAAGAAATCGAGAGAAAATGGTGACGACATGCACCTCCCATTTTACTTTGGTGGACATTTTTGCAAATAGTGGCTTTGATTCTGAACTTCACATCGTAGAAAAATGAAGACGAATGATCAAGGACTTGCCTCAAAACGTCTTTGTAAGAATTAAAAACTGCATTTGAAGATGAGATCAGGTATAAATTGTTCGTGTTTGAATTTTGAAATTACATTAATATGGTTTAAATAGAATACTGAATTTACGGTAATGTCGGATGAAAATTATAGCATATTAAAGCGTGTTATTTTCTTTTTTAATAAAGTGGAAAATTTTAGAGGATTAATCAAATTATTACATAGATACATTTATTCAAACAATGCTGTATTCAAAAGATAACTTTCATGTAAACACCTTAGTGGCTGGGGAAAAAAAAAGGGGTGGTGTATTGGAAAAAATTTTTATCAGCTCTAGAGTGCTAAGGGTTAAGGAACACCCATGTCCGAAAAAAAAACAAACAACAAAACATTTCTATGCAGGCCTGACTCCCTCAGGGGCTTGGACCCTTGATCCTGATTTAGGCACTGTCAAGAAGAGGTCCTCAACCTGATGTCCTTAACATATGCTAAATACCAAAGGCCTAGGTCTTGTTGGTAGGGAGGAGAAAATTCTTCATCATGTTTTTCACTTTTTTGTTGCCATGGCAACAGAGTTTTTCATTTTGTTTTAATTCTTTTTGTCAGTGACATTTTGTAAGTTTTTTTTTTTCGCTAAATTTATTCAAATTAGGCTTTTGTTGAAGAAGAGATGATTGTTCATGAAAATAAGGACATAATAAAGATACTGGATAAAAGGTGATCACAATTTAGTAAGTTTAGCTATGAAGGAAGCTAAAGCATATAGTTACCATGTTGTGGCTCCTCAACTTGTACCAGGTTGTTCACTTTAGCGTCATGTTCCTGATTCTGATCTATCTCCATCTCTTCTTCAGCTTCTTGTTCTTAACATAAATAAAGAAATGAACCTGAGCATATTAAAAGAGGACTATGATGGTCCTATATAGCTCATCTGAGTGTCTTAGTGACACACCCTGGCGTGAATGGAGTTTAACGCTGCTTTGAACAATCTTACACTTGTATCACAGCGAAGTTCACTTATTCATGTGCTTCCTGGGTATCACCAGTACTAGGCTGGGGCTCTGAAATGTCTTGCCCAAGGACATACCCATGTGGCACGGCCGGGATTTGAACCCACGACCTTCTATTACTCTTGAATCACGAGTCTGCCGCCCTAACCACTGAGCCACGCAGGATCCCTCATTGCATTAAGTTTCAAGTTGAAAGCTTTCTTACTTTAGAAGTTATAGCTATAATAAAAATAAGAACTTGAAAAAAATGGATAGCAGGGTAATGGTTCTTATATACTCCACTTCTCCTAGTGATGTTCTATCTGTATGAAGTTTCAAGTTGAAAGCTTTCTTACTTTAGAAGTTATAGCTATAACAAAAAATTCTGACGGACAGACAGATGAACAGACAGACAGATGGATGGACAGACAGACAGACGGACGCACAAGGTGATTCCAGTATACACCCCCCTAACTTCTTTAGTGGGGGTATAATAATGTCCAATGTTGAAGTATTAATTTTGCACAAATTTGACCTTGAAAAGGGACCTTGACCTCAACAGATAACCTTTGACTTGGTACCAACAGAAAGGTCTTACCACAAGGAACACATGTATATGAAGGCCTTATCACTTACCTTTGAAATGTTATGATCAATGATAAAGTTTTTTGTGGACAAATGGAGTAATAGATAAACAAACAGACATGGCAAAACAAAAGGTTAAGCCCTTATATGACATCATAAAGTCAAATGCACTAGCTGAAACACCTTTTAAAGATTGCTAACACAGATGTAACAAATGTCACATTTTTTCCCATAAGTTTCACAGATTTTGTCCAGACAAAAGCATTAGCATAAGGGTATGATTTTCGAACTTTGACCTTCAAAGTTCTGTTACTTAAATTATGAGCAAATTTAATCATTCTTGCTTCTTGCATAACTGCAGCTGTGTGAAATACCATAAAATCAGCCCAATAATTTCCAAAGATTAGGTCCAGACAAGTAAGTTCAGGTCAAAAATGGACCTAGAGTTGTGACATTTAATTCTAAGCAAAAAAGTTCATGTTGCTTCTTGCAAAACTATGTAAGGAACTCAACAATTATCATGTGAACAGGGCTAAGTGGTTCAAAGAAATTCCTTTGAACAGGACAACTTGGGTCAAATTTTGAAATTTGACCTTAAATTTTCAGCAAATGAGATCATTCTTCTTGCACAACTAGGGATGATACAGTACAATTGTGTGAAATTATATCAAGATAAGCCAAGGGGTTTCAGAGAATGTGTCCGGACTTGATAATTCAGCTTCAGATTTTGTACTGTAACCTTCTTTAAACTAAAATCTTGTCTTTTGAATAAATGTGAATTACATCGAAATCAACCCAAAAGTTTAAAAAAATATTGTCCAGATAAGCTAGTTAGTGAGGAATTTTGACCTTGAACCATGACCTTGACTTCTAAGCAAATGAAATCATTCTTGCTTCTTGCACAACTAGGCCCAATACTGAACAGTAGGATAATACTCAGTGTGTGAAGTTACATTAAAATCAGCCCAATAGTTTCAGAGACTTCATCAGAATTAGAAGACGTGGACAGACGAATGAATGGAAAGACAGACAGACAGATAACACAAGAAATCTATGAGTTAATACTCACTGAGTATACCCTGCTTTCCCAAAAACCCAACCAAAATTTATTGATTTCAAAAGGGTGATGCAAGACCCCCACCTGAAGCTCCATACAAAATTTCAAATTGGAGTGTGTTTTAGTCAGAGAAATATGTGATGAAAATTGTGCACTATTCAATATAAAGCCCAAAAATAAACACAGTCGTAACACAGGAAGTAACAAGATGTGTTTGTTAAACACAAATGCCCCCGCCAGCAGCCTATCTTCGGAAACTTGCCCTTAAAACTTGACCTTGACTGATGACCTTCAACTTGGTACAAACAGAAAGGTCTTGTCACAAGCAATGCATATGTGAAGTATGAATGATCTACTACATACCATTCAAAAGTTATGCCTAATGTTAAAGTTTTTACTTCTTCATAAAGTTGACCTTGACCGATGTGCTTGAACTTGATACCAACAGAAAAGTCTCGTCACCAGCAATGCACATGTGAAATATGAAGGCTCTACTACTTACCATTCAAAAGTCATGTCCAACCTTAATTTTTTTTTTTTTTTTTTTTTCTTAACAAAAAAATGACCTTGAAAGTTGACCTTGACCTTGTGTGATGAGCTTGAACTTGGTATCAAGAGAAAAGTCTTGTCAGAACCCTTGCACATGAGAAATATGAAGGCTCTACCACTTATCATTCAAAAGTTATCCCAAATGTTAAATTTCTTACTTTGACATAAAGATGACATTGAAATTTGACATTGACCTTTAGTGATGACCTTGAACTTAGTATCAACATAAAGGTCTTGTCAAAAGCAATGCACATGCAAAATATGAAGGCTCTGTTACTTAATACTGTTCAAAAATAATGCTCAATGTTTCAGTTTTTAGTTCTACATAAGCTTGACCATGAAATTTGACCTTGACTTTGACTGATGACCTTGAACTTGGTGCAAACAGTAAGGTCTTGACTCAAACAATGCACATGTGAAATATGAAGGCTATACTTCTAACCATTCAAAAGTTATGCCCAATGTTAAAGTTTCTATTTATACATAAAGATAACCTTGAAAGTTGACCTTGACCTTGACTGATGACCTTGAAATTTGTACCAATAAAAAGGTATTGTCACAAGCAATGCACATGTAAAATATGAAGGCTCTGTCACTTATCATTCAAAAGTTATGTCCAATGTTAAAGTTTTTCATGGACAGGCCAAACTGACAGACAGACAAACGGACAAACAGACAGACCAAAAACTATATGCCCCCAGTCTATCGATGCGGAGGCATAAAAATCTTGTGGACCTGAATTCAGCAAGCGCGATGTAGGACCCCAACAGGAAGCTCAATGCCAAATTTCATTTGATTGTGAGTCATAGTCTCTGAGAAAAATGTGACAAAAATTGTTCACTATACAATAAAAAGTCCAAAAATTAACAGTCGTGAAACAGGAAGTAGAAATCTAACAGACCTTAATTTGGTAAGCGCGATGTAGAACCCCTACCTGAAGCTCCATACCAAATTTCATTTGACTGTGAGTCATAGTGAGATGAAAAATGATGGTTATGGATGGACGGACAGATAGAGGTAAAACAGTATACCCCCCTCTTCTTCGAAAGCTGGGGTATAAATATGTCACTAGTACATGAAAACTGACACAAAGTTACAGATTGTGAGCATTGCCCTTCTCCTAATTGAGTTCTATCAGTCAATACACTTTTGAGGTAATTGCAAGGACAAAATGAATGGACAGACACACCATTGAAAACAAACAGATGGTGTACTCCCAAAAAAGACTGTCAGTAGCATCATAGGATTGAGAGCACCGCACTTTACCGACTGAACTAACTGGGCTTGGCTCATCAATGATCAAGTCATGAATATTGTGATAAAATTTAAAGACTGGGTTAGTGCCACTCCTTATTCCATGCAAATTGAGCCCAAGCAGTGACTCCTAAAGTGTAAAAAGAAATTGTCATTAGCGCCTTTCCTAGCATGTTTTCATATTTAATGACCCATTTTCAATAGGGTCCATCCTCATGACCTTACAAACATTTTGGGCAAGTTTAAACAAGACTTAGCCAAAATTGTGATCTCTACAGTGTCAACAATGGCATTGTCTTTACGGCCCCTTTCCCCATGATTAATGTGTATACCTTTTAATCTGGAAATGAATTTCTTTTCAAAACCATCCTGGTCTACACCAGCTTCAATCCAAAACTCTGGAGAGGATTTCTGTCTCTGCAGCAAAAATCAATAAAGAAATGAACATAGACAGTAAAAGATTGAGACCCGACACATACTATGCTACACTTTTTTTCTTTTCGGGACATGACGTCAGATGGGAGGCATTTTGATAAAGTACTGTAAACTTGATTCTACCATGACTTGCTTACAAGGTATACTTTTAGAGCTGTATGTTTAGATGTACTTAGAAATTTTTATTTAAACCTGAAATCTACAGTAAAATTGAGAAATGGAAATTTTAAATCAATTTATCTGACTGTCAAGATGGCCGAATGTAATTACGTAAACAAAGATTCAAAATTAGATGTACATCTAAAGAAAGATTATGAACGAATAGAAAAAACAGACATTGTGGAAAAAGGGGAAATTACTTGTTTCAATCAATTTCCTCCATTTTCAACATGTTTTTATTTTTGTTCTTTTTGTTTGTTTGTTTGGTTTGTTTGTTTGTTTGTTGTTGGTGTTTTTAAATAATTAACATGCCAGGGTTTAATTAGGTCGGGAAGATTATTTTTCTTTTACTTGAACTTTCCTTTCTGCATTACAGGTTATATACATGTGATCAATTTATTTTAACGCGACACAATTCCCTTTGCTGTACATTACAGCAATTTTTTTACTTGTTCAGAAGATGTGTTGCAATTGTCTTGGCATGCTTGTATGAACTACAAGGGGAATAAAGAGATGACAGACCAGTTTAAATAATAAAACCTTAACTCTGCTACTTCCAGGCTTGGCTTCACACTTGTTTTTATTCTCCTGAACATAACAGCATTAAAACACAAGAGCCAAGATGGCCCTAGACGACTCACCTGAGTTCACATTTAAATGTCTGCCAAAAAACTCAAGTTACTGTATTCTGATATCATAGTTTTAGGCAAGATTGACAAAAATCAAAGCAAAATAGTGGCCTTTAGAGTGGTATCACTGAATGTGTTGTTAAGCCCCCCTTTTCTATGGTTTTTAATGGACTACCAACATTTTCAATAGGAATCATCTTCATGACACTACATTCTCAACAAGTCTGACAGAGATTGGGCCCACATTTTAGCAAACAGTGTTAATACTGACATTATCAATAAGGTCCTTTTTCAGATGAAGTGTGATCATATAAATATTTTCAGCAAGTTTAACAAAGACTGCCCAAATTGTGATCTCTAGAGTGTTCCCATATTACAATTGTCACTAAGGCCCCTTTCCCTTAAATTGTGAAGCATGCATTTTTCAAAGGGATCATTTCATTGCAAAAACTAATGTTTTAGCACGTTGCTCAAAGAATCATATGTGCAAATTGTGGCTTCTAGCGTGGTAACACAATTTGTCACAGAGGCCTCTTTTGAATTGCAATGGACATTCTCATGACCAGTTTGACAAATATTGAGCCGAAATTGTGACCTGTAGAGAAATTGTCAGGATAAGGCCGTTTTTCCCATGATTTGCAACAGAATGTCACCATATTTAATTGGGATGATTTGTATGACCAACCAAGTATTTCCAGCAGGTTTGACAAAGATTGAGCCAAAATTGTGACCTGTAGAGTGGTAACAAGGAAATTGTCACTAAGACCCCTATTCATTTAATTTGAGACAGAATATCACCATATTCATAAAGGGATCATCCCAATCCCCATAGAAACATTTTCTGAAAATATGAAAAAGATATATAAACTAGATGGTTGTCCAGGGACAACATGTCGAGCCCGCGTGACCTTGACCTTTGACCTTGACCTTGGACCTACTTGAACAAATGTTTCAAATGGCACATCTACTCATGATAGAGAACAATTGTGCAAATTTATATTGAAATCCATCCAAAATTGTAGGAGTTATGGTCCGGACAAAAATTTGACCTTCAAGTGTGACCTTGACCTTGGGCCTACCTGAACGAATGTTTCAAATAGTACATCTACACTTGATGGAGAACAATTGTGTCAAATTATTCTGAAATCCATCCACAATTGTAGAAGTTATGGTCTGGAAAAAATCGGACGCACGCACGCACATACACCAAACTGTGATTGTGACAACTATGTTTTGCTCACCGCAAGTGGGCCCGACAAAAATTGTGACCTTAAGAGTGGTAACACTGAATTGTTGACGACAACGACCATACACAAGGGACATTCAAGGATTATTTTTTTCTCAGGTGAGCTAACAGAAGATATTTAACCCATTTCCAGACGACAAAATTTTAAACTGATCTGTATTTAAAGCAGCTGTAGACGACTTCAAAGTGTGTTTGGAGAGGGTAGAAAACAATGTGAGAAAGGGAGAATATGCTTGTTACAAGCAATTTTTCCTTTTTTTCAAAATGTTTTATGCAATATTATTCTTTGGGGGTATCAAAATGCGGGATCCTGAGGTATTGGGTTATTAATAAGTAAATATTTTATGTACAACTATGTTTTAAGATTTTATCTGCTGACGGAAACTGAGTCATCCCGACACCACTGTACTCATTTCAGCTCTAGCACAGCAAATCTATACTTGGCAAAATTTCTAACTCACTTCTGCATACAAAAATCATTATTTCATTCAATTTTGAATTCACAAAGCTGATAACAAGCATAGATGTTCCAAAATCATTTACCTTCAATTTTGAAGTCTTACATGTAATTCGAAAACTGAACACAGAGTAAACAGATAATGAGTTGTGTTCATTTAACAACTTTGAGTTGGGGATTTGAATGTAACATTTCTGCCATTTTTACCAGTACTGGTATTTTGTATGGCAATCAGCGGTATTCAAATCGCAAAACAATATTTTTCATAATGTGACCGGGTCAGACATTGGATTTACAGAAGTTATGTTTTTCCTGCTGCATAGCCACAGTAAGTTCTTTGATGAATCTTGGCTGTCTAGGCCTCTACCAAAGCGCTGTATCCAACATGTCCCAAAGTTGCTTGATTCAAGACATATGGACTGAAAATATGGGCCATGACATTATGGTTAAAATACCCTGTGTTTTTGATTCTGGGTCTTGTCTTCTTGGAAAATAAACTGACTGAAGTAATGAAATTGCCAGAGAGCAATTTTGAATCTCATTTCTTGGAATTGCCCTGCATTTTACCACTTGGATTTTTGTGCCAGCAAAATGGATGAATAATCATTTTTATCACTTCTAAAATACTGATCGGCATGTGAAGATTGTGTGTAGACTTTTCGGTAAAACTGCTGTTGTGCAATCAAGTCTGAAATTATTTAGAATTTCTTTCCGAAAAACATTTCAATGCTAAACATTATGACCTGTGTAACACTATCTGAAAATTTCATTTTGATACATTCACTAGAAAAATAGATATCAATATTTTAAGAAGTGAGTAGGAAGTTTTGCCTAGTATACTTTTTGGACATATTTTTAGGGTGAAAAAAAAAGGGCTAAGTTTGTGAAATCATTTGATGAAGTGAATTGAAGAAGCATTTTCAAAAATCCAAATTTGAGTAATTTTTGCCACAACTTTTTCCCGATTGGAAAGATTTTACAACTCTAAATTACCCAATCAGCATCGGTATCAGATCCATTCCAAATTTGGTGAGAACAAATGCTGTGTCAAATGCAAAATATGAAAACTCTAGGTCGTACAGTGTGTCACAAGCAGATTTTTAAAGATTTCCTTCTATCTTTCTAAGTAAAATAGGGTGCACCCAGGCAAGGCCCAAATTTGATCCCAGGGGCATCATATGAACAAAATTGGAAGAGGTCTACTAGGAGATGCTACATACCAAATATCTATGCTCTAGGCCTTCTGATTTCAGGAAAAAGATTTTCACATTTCCTTCTTTGTTTCTATGTAAAATAGGGTGTGTCTGTGTGGAGCCCAGTAATGACCCCAGGGGCATTGCATGAACATATCAAACTTGGTAGGAAGTTCACTAGGAGATGCTACATACCAAATATCAATGCTCTAGGCCTTCTGGTTTAATAGAAGATTTTTAAATAATTTCTTCTTTTTTTTTTTTGGATAAAAACAGAGATAACTAGAGCTATCACTAAATGTGATTACGCCCCCAACCAACGCCTTGTCACAAAAAAGGTCTTCAATGTCACAGAAAGCTGTATAGTTCAGTATATAAGTTAATATAAAGACAATAGGGAAGCATATTGGAATATGAGCAGCACTTGGGTACAGTTTCATGATTCTATATTGAATAGCTGTTGAGTTAGAGCAAGGGAATTATTTTCAAACTAAATCTGGGACCTAGACCTTTGACCTATGTGACCCAAAACTTAAAGGGCACCTACTAGAATCTTGGTCAGCACTTGTATGAAGTTTCATGTTCCTACTGCCTTAGAGCAGTAATTAAGCCAATCTTGAACCGATTGCAGTGAGTCACGAAAATTCGATACACACATCTCCTTATGTATAGGAACATTTTGTGTAAATTCAAGGATCCTACATCAAATAGCTTCTGAGTTATAGCAATTAGTCAGTAATTAAGCAATAATTTCAAACAGGTGATTCTGAAACCTATCACAGTAGAGTCATGAAAATTTGAAATGCACAACTTCTTATGTATTGGAACATTTAGTGTAAACTTCGAGGTCCTACATAAAATAGCTTTTGAGTTAGAGCAATTAATTGGTAATATAGAAAGCAACTAATCGGTAATATAGAAAAAATTTCAAAGTTCAATGGGATTTAATTTTGGAACCAATCACACTGTAGAGCTGTCAAAATTGGATATGCACAACTTCTTATGTACATATATATTAGGGGTGAAACAATACGGTAAAAAGCGTATTGCAATATATTGCAATACGGCTAACCCGTATTGCAATACGTATTGCAATATGCTGTATATGCTGACATTTAGCATATCTGACCACTTGTAGTCACTGCTAGGGTAGCATATGCTCAAAAGGTGATAAAGAAAACTAGTACATGTGCTTGGAACTCTTCCATTCTTTCAAGATAATGAACTAAAAAGCAATTGTTTCGCATGAACAAATAAAAGCAAACTGAAACTGACTACTCTTTAACACTCGCTATCTTGACGATTTTCGTCTGCCATTTTTTTTCTTCAAGAGCGTACTTGTTTATATAAAAACCAGCGCTACTATACCGAACTTCGGGACATGGCTCAACAGAGTAGACAGTGCGATGCACTAACTTACTCAGTTGCTTACTGCACTAACACTAATACTTTGCCGCTTAACTACTGGAAAACGCAAAAATAAGTGTGAGCAAAGTTATAAGAAATGAATAACATACAAATTCCATTGATCCAAAAGCATTAAAGCTCGACGTTTATTTGGAGTTCGTGTCGTGAATTTTATGTGGTCATAGTTTTACCTAAACACCGGTGACACCGCCTGTGGAAAAAAATAAACAACTTTCGCTTTCGGAAATCTTTAGAACTGTAAGTTGAAAAACGATCGATTTCTGACAGAATTTTTGGAAAAACCGGACTTTCTGATGTAATTAAGAGAAGTTGACATATTGCAGAAATACCGATACGGTAAAATTCGAACCGGTTTCGGTTTTTTCTTTGAATAGACCGCGGTTAATCGGTTAATCGGTAAACCGTTTCACCACTAATATATATATAGGAACATTTTGTGTAAGTTTCAGTTTCGTACCTTAAAAACTGTAAATGGAAAACTCCAGACAAAATTGTGTCTATGGACAGACAGATGGATGGAGAGGTAGCAGGGGCGATTCAAATATAACCCTCAACTTCATTGTGGGTGGGGGGTATAATTATATATTTATTATGAAAACTTTGTCATCACAATACATACTAGTATGGTTGTCCAAAGACAACTGGTGTCGAGCCCGCAAACATTTGACCTTCAGCTGTGACCCTGACCTTGAACCTACCTGAACAAATGTTTCAAGTGGCATATCTATTCATGATGGGAACAATTGTATAGATTTATATTGAAGTCCATCCATAAATGTAGAAGTTATGGTCCGGACAAAACTTTGACCTTTAGCTGTGACCTTGACCTTCATTCTACCGGAACAGATATTTCAAATAGCACATCTACTCATGATGGAGAACAATTGTGCCAAGTTATTTTGAAATCCATCCATAAATGTAGGAGTTATGCTCCAGACAAATTTGGACAACGCACACACTAATGCACCTACACCAAACTGTCATTGTGACAACTATGTCTCACTCTCAGCAAGCGAGCTCGACAAAGAGAGTAACAGTTACATTTACTATGTGGACAACGTCCTCACGAAACAGAAAAAGAGAGAGAATTACAACTAGAGCTATCACCGAAGGTGATTAATACCCCTCCAATGGCTCCTTGTCATAGGAATGACAGTTTGTCACCGGAATGATGCCATTTTCAATAAACAGGCTTATCTCAATTAAGTTCATTCAACCGTAACCTAAAAAATTTATCAAAAGGGCCATAACTCAGTGAAAAATCATCCAACCATAATCAAATTTTAACATGCACATCTTATTTGATAAGAACACATTCGATAAAATGTTATTGCAAACAGTCATGTAGGTATTGAAAAATAGTCTGAGTGGACAAGAAAATTGATCAAACGGCCATTACTCGCAGAAAAATCATTCAACCATAACCAACTTACAATATCCACATCTTTGATTGATATATAAGCTTTGCATGAAGTTTCATTGAAATCAGACCCATAGGTATTAAGAAATAGTGTAAACAAACAAGAGGGCCATGATGGCCCTGTATCGCTCCACTGGCTTATAACTATAAACCATGAAGAGAAGTCTTCACTATATAAGCCCTTATAAAACTTTGACCCCAGGGCTACAGTCGGACTAAATGGGGAATATGTGTATTAGAAGAATAACGTGCCAAATTTGGGAGTTCTTGGCCTTATGGCTAGTAACAAGACGGTTTCTGAACTTTTCACTCCATAAACCCATGTAAAACTTGTGACCCCTGGTGCAGGGCCAAACTTGATCCTAGGGCTGTAACTTGGGCCCTCTTTGTAGTTGTCCACTAGATAATGCTATAATTATGCAAAATTTGGTAGCCTAAGCCTTATGGCTATGTACACCAAGATTTAAAAGTTTTCCCTATGTAAGCCTATGTAAATCTTGTGAAACACCCCCTCCCCCTCCCCCAGCATGAGGCCAAATTGACCCCAGGACTATAATTTGGGCACTTTTGGTAGACCCCAACTAGATCAAGCTAAATGCAAAATTTGGTAGCTCTAGGCCTTATGGCTAGGTACAGAAAGATTTTTAAAGTTTTCTCTATATAAGCCTATGTAAAACTTGTGACCCCTGGGGCAGAGCCAATTTTGACCCCAGGGCTATAATTTCAAGAAACATGATAGAGGTCTACTACATAAAGCTACATGCCAAATTTGGTAGCCCTATGCCTTATGGTTTCAGACAAGAAGATTTTTAAAGTTTTCTCTATATAAGCCTATGTAAAACTTGTGACCCCTGGGGCAGAGCCAATTTTGACCCCAGGGCTATAATTTCAAGAAACATGATAAAGGTCTACTACATAAAGCTACATGCCAAATTTGGTAACCCTATGCCTTATGGTTTCAGACAAGAAGATTTTTAAAGTTTTCCCTATATAAGCCTATGTAAAACTTGTGACCCCTGGGGCAGAGCCAATTTTGACCCCTGGGCTATAATTTCATGAAACATGATAGAGGTCTACTACATAAAGCTACATGCCAAATTTGGTAGCCCTATGCCTTATGGTTTCAGACAAGAAGATTTTTAAAGATTTCCAATATTTTTCAGTTTTGTTGCCATGGCAACCAGAGTTTTTGAAGGAATCAAATTCTTTCAAGAAATTCTGAAGAGGACCATGGCAGAAAATAAACAAGATGGCGAACATCACTGTTTTCTGTCTTCAAAACAGATTGAAAAGCTGATGATTCTACAATATTCATAATCTAAAATGATGTAAGAAAGATGCCATGTATTTTTAAGAAAATCCTCTGTTGTTAATGATAATATTTGCTCTTGTATATCATTTTATTTGATGAAATTTCCAATCATTCTGTTGTAAAATTCCTGGAATCCCCGAATACCTATAAATAGCTAATCAAGGCACCTTCGGTCTCCTTTTCCACTGTGGCCTACTTTTATCAGAGGACAAATAATTAATAGTTCTAAGTTGTACTGTGTTAAAACAAATTATTGAACCATTTTTTTATTTAGTCAAAATTATAAATCTTTTATGGATAGGTACTATGAATGGGAATATTCCAATATGACCCAAAATTGAGAGTGGGATCACTTGAAAAATGAGAAAGGGTAATAAAAAGCAGCACGGTGCTAACTGCTGTAATGAAATATATATAATGACTCATAATACAGAATTTTACCTATTTAATCTTCCTCTCTCTCTTTTTAAAGATGAAATATTAGTAAAAATTCAACTGACTTATTTTGATTCTAAGGTTCATTCTAACGAAATTACATTTCTTAAAAAAAAAATTTGACCCCCAAATTTCTGAAATACTTTTTTCACTGAAGATGGCCCACCACTTTTCATTTCTAGAATGAACCCTGCTTAGTACAATACAGTGGAGCCCCGTTATAACGAACTTCGTTAACTCGCTGATTCCGTTAGAACGCGGGTGTCCTATGGCTCCAAAAATTTGGGGGGGTTGATCATTTTGCGTCCGATCAGGATCTAGGATACGCTGATCTGGATGCTCAAGTTAAAAAACAAGAGGGCCATGATGGCCCTGTATCGCTCCACTGGCTTATAAATATAAACCACGAAGAAAAGTCTTCACTATATAAGCCCTTATAAAACTTTGACCTCATGGCTACAGTCTGACTAAATGGGGAATATTGTATTAGAAGAATAACATGCCAAATGTGGGAGTTCTTGGCCTTATGGCTGGTAACAAGATGGTTTCTGAACTTTTCACTCCATAAACCCATGTAAAACTTGTGATCCCTGGTGCAGGGCCAAACTTGATCCTAGAGCTGTAACTTGGGCCCTCTTTGTAACTGTCCACTAAATAATGCTATAATTATATGCAAAATTTGGTAGCCTAAGCCTTATGGCTATGTACACCAAGATTTAAAAGTTTTCCCTATGTAAGCCTATGTAAATCTTGTGAACCTCCCCCTCCAAGTATGAGGCCAAATTGACCCCAGGACTATACTTTGGACACTTTTGGTAGACTCCAACTAGATCAAGCTAAATGCCAAATTTGGTAGCTCTAGGCCTTATGGTTTCAGACAAGAAGATATTTAAAGTTTTCTCTATATAAGCCTATGTATAAAACTTGTGACCCCTGGGGAAGAGCCAATTTTGACCCCAGGGCTATAATTTCAAGAAACATGATAGAGGTCTACTACATAAAGCTACATGCCAAATTTGGTAGCCCTATGCCTTATGGTTTCAGACAAGAAGATTTTTAAAGTTTTCTCTATATAAGCCTATGTAAAACTTGTGACCCCTGGGGAAGAGCCAATTTTGACCCCAGGGCTATAATTTCAAGAAACATGATAGAGGTCTACTACATAAAGCTACATGCCAAATTTGGTAGCCCTATGCCTTATGGTTTCAGACAAGAAGATTTTTAAAGTTTTCTCTATATAAGCCTATGTAAAACTTGTGACCCCTGGGGCAGAGCCAATTTTGACCCCAGGGCTATAATTTGAAGAAACTTGATAGAAGTCTTCTACATAAAGCTACATGCCAAATTTGGTAGCCCTATGCCTTATGGTTTCAGACAAGAAGATTTTTAAAGATTTCCAATATTTTTCAGTTTTGTTGCCATGGCAACCAGAGTTTTTGAAGGAATCAAATTCTTTCAAGAAATTCTGAAGAGGACCATGTCAGAATCATTTCTGTGAAGTTTCGTGAAAATCGGATGGGTAGTTTCAGAGAAGAAGATGTTTGAAATAAAAGTTAACGCACGGACGGACGACCGGACGGACGGACAGACGACCGGACGGACGGACGCACGACGGACACCGGGCCATGACATAAGCCCGCTGGCCTTCGGCCAGTGGAGCTAATGAGAGTTACAATTGCATGCACTATATGGACAATGTCCTCACAAAACAGAATAGAGAGATAAATGTATTTACTATGTAGACTGTGTCCTCACAAAACAAAAACGAGAGTTACAATTGCATGCACTATATGGACAATGTCCTCACAAAACAGAATAGAGAGATAAATGTATTTACTATGTAGACTATGTCGTCAAGAGTTACAGTTGCATGCACTTTATGGACAATGTCCTCACAAAAAAGAAAAGAAAGATATTGACAATTTCAATGTAGACGTGTCCTCACAATACAGAAAAGTGAGTTACAATTGCATGACATATATCCACAACATTTTCGCAAAACAGAATAGAAAGATAAAATTTACAATTACTAAAGTGTAGATTGTGTCCTCACTAAAAAGAAAAGAATATAATGATATATACATTTTCCATTTAAGACTTGATCGTTTCTGTCAAGTTAAATAGATATAAACTTTATCTGTTTTATAATAAGATTATAATAAATAATATGCTTAATCCTATCATTGCTTCATTGAAAAAGACATTGTATTTTCTTTAATTAGAATGAAATGGTCTTCTGGAATTTTTCTCAGTAGAATGTTAATATTTAACAAGAAATAATCTCTCAAAATGATGTTCTTTTGACAGAAAAAAATCTCGGGATCACTATGTTTTAGATCTGATAAAAATTAGATCAAGAATACCATTCTAACTAAGTTTGAAAAGAATAAGGTCAAAATATTTGCTTCAAGAGTGTTAACAGAGAAATTAGCCATTATAGTAAGACCACTTTTAGGGTTTTATCTAAGCCACTGCAATGTGGAATCCGAAGATTAATTTGTAGTTGTTCCTCAAAATTAAATTCGATTGCATTACATGGTGCAATGAATATCTTTACCTATGTTAGTTTATAATCAGAGCTGAATTATGTGGGCTGCCAATTTTCTCAGTTTGGCCACCAGTGACCCTTTTGAACACTATAAGGAAAAAAGCGAAATTAATATTTCTTGTTTTTTCTACAACGGCTAATTTTCTTTTAGTATAGAAAAAAACTAGAAATGTGTGTCACAGACACGGATGCGCCCACAAATATTGCCATTTCTCTTAATGGCTACTTTGTCATTTGACCTTTGACTGTGACCTTGACCTTGGACATATCACAACAAACTTTTCACATGACACTGGTACTCATTACGGAGAACAACTGTACAAAGTTATTTCAAAATTAATCCATAAATGTACAAGTTATGCTCCAGACAAGGTCAATTTTGTCATTTGACCTTCAACTGTGACCTTGACCTTGGACATATCACAACAAACTTTTCGCATGACACTAGTACTCATCAAGGAGAACAAATGTGCCACGTTATTTTCAAATCCATCCATAAATGTACAAGTTATGCTCCAGACAAGGTCAATATTGTCATTTGACCTTCAACTGAGACCTTGACCTTGGAAGTATCACAACAAACTTTTCGCATGACACTAGAACTCATCAAGGAGAACAAGTGTGCCAAGTTATTTTCAAATCCATCAATAAATGTAGGAGTTATGCTCCGGACATGGTCAACTGTGACCTTGACCTTGGAAGTATCACAACAAACTTTTCGCATGACACTAAAACTCATCAAGGAGAACAAGTGTGCCAAGTTATTTTCAAATCCATCAATAAATGTAGGAGTTATGCTCTGGACAGGGTCAACTTTGTCACTTGACCTTCAATTGTGATCTTGACCTTGGACATATCACAACAAACTTATTGCATGACTAGTACTCATCAAGGAGAACAAGTGTGCCAAGTTATTTTCAAATCCTTCCATAAATGTAGGAGTTATGCTCCGGACAAGAATGGGACACACGCCCACGCACTCACTGACACACAGATGGACAAATGTAACTCTTAAAAAGAGGGGGCATAAAAAGAGGGCAATGATGAACCTAGATCGCTCACCTGAGTTAACTTTCTAATGTCTGCACAATTACGACTTAATGTATTTGGATATCATATTGACAAAGATCGAGACAAAATGGTGGCCTTGAGGAAGGTATCACTGACTGAGTTATTAAACCCCCTTTTACTATGAATTCAAATGGACTGCAAACATTTTCAAAAGGGATCATCTTCACTACAATAAGTTTGACTAAGAGCAAGTTTAGCAAAGATTGTGCCCAAACTGTGGTCTCTAGAGTGGTTGGACACTAAAATTTTTATTAAGGCCCCTTTTCCCTTGATTTGTGATGCATAAATTTTTCAGCAGGATCATTCCCATGATCTACCATTCCAGCATTGAGTTTCTTAAAGACTGGGTCCAAATTGTAGCCTAGCTCTAGTATGGTATCACTGAATTTGTAACGTCCCTTTTCCCTTGAATTGTGATAGAATGTCACCATATTAAATAGGGACTATCCTCATGACCATTCAAACATTCTCAGCAAGTTTGACAAAGATTAAGCAAAAATTGTGACCTGTAGACAAGATGTGTTTGTGAAACACTAATGCCCCCGTAAAAGCAAATTTTCTGGAGTATGGCCTTGAAATTTGACCTTGGCCTTGTCAGATGACCTTGACCTTGTCATCAGCACTGAGTATTCATGACAAATACCTTCATACCAAATATGGACATTGTAACTCAAATGCTTTTGAAGTTACATGCAAAAGTTAAGTTTTCAAGTCAACTTTTCCAGATAAGGGTTAAAATATGACCTTGACCTTGAAAATATGACCCTTAGTAAAAGTGTATTGCTAGAAGGTACCTTCATACCAATTATGATTTCAGGTTAAGTTTTGAGGAAAAATGGTCAGGATAAGGGTTCAGATATGACCTTAACCTTAAACATATGTCCCTCATGAAATGTGTATCACTGAGGGCTACCTACATACCAAATATGAGCATTGTCATTTGAATAGTAGTGAAGTTACACAGAAATGTTAAGGTTTCAGGTTAAGGGTTAAAATATGACCTTGACCTTAGACATATGACCCTCATTCAATGTGTATTGCTGACAGGAACCTACAAACCAAATATGAGGATGGTCACTTAAAAAAGTTGAAGTAACACAGAAATGTAAAGATTTTTGGTTAACCCTTTACCACACAATGACGCCTTTTGACGCCCCTGGGAAAGAAGCCTTTTGAAAACATTGTGGGAAAAGGAGAAAATGCTGGTAACCAGCATTTTCTCCTTTTCCCACAATGTTTTCTACCCTATCAAAGAAAAATTGCACCATTTTAGCCAAATTGAAATTGTCGTCTGCAAATCTTTCAATTTGGAGAAGGCTAAAATTTTGTCATCTGGTAAAGGGTTAAGTTTTGAGAAAAAGTGATGAGGACAAGGGTTAGATTATGACTTTGACCTTGGACATATGTCCCTCATTAAATGTGTATTGTTGATAAGTACCTACATACCAAATATGAGCATTGTCACTTAAGAAATTTGAAGTAACATAGAAATGTAAAAATTTTTGGTTAAGTTTTGAGAAGAAGTGATGAGGAAGGGTTAAAATATGACCTTGACCTTGGACATATAACCCTCATTCAATGTGTATCGCTGACAGGAACCTACAAACCAAATGTGAGCATTGTCACTTAAATAGTAATGAAGCAAATGAGAAATGTTAAGTTTTTTGGTTAAGTTTTCACAGACAAACGGACAGACAGACAGGCAGACAGACGGACAACGGTAAAACAATATGCCCCAAACCTTTCCATGCCGGGGCATAAAAATTGTCATTAAGGCACCTTTCCCCTTGATTTGGGATGGAATGTCACCATATTCAATAGGGATCATCCTCATGACCAAACAAACATTTTCAGCAAGTTTGACAAAGATTGAGCCAAAATTGTGATCTGAAGGGTGGTAACAAGGAAATTGTCATTAAGGCCCCCTTTCCCTTGATTTGGGGTAGAACATCACCAATTTAGTAGAGACCATATGGCAGTGCTAAATGGAAAATTTGAAATCTCTAGGTCTAATGGTTTGGGAGAAGCACATTTTCAAAGATTTCCTTCTTTATGTAAAATCTGGGATCAAACAACGTTGGGCTGAATTTGATCTCAGAGCAATAATTGGAAGTATTTTCGTAGAGGAAGTATTTTCTTAAGGCAATGCTACATACAAAATTTGAAAGCTCCAGGCCTTGTGTTTTGGGAAAAGAAGACTTAAAGATTTCCTTCTTTATCTCTTTGTAAAATGCAGGATCCCACAACATAGTGTTCATTTTGATCTCAGAGCAATAACTTGAAGTAATTTGTAGAAGGTCATAAGGCAATGCTAAATACAAAATTTGAAAGCTCTAGGCCTAATGGTTTGGGAAGAGAAGATTTTTTAAGATTTCATTCTTTATCTCTATGTAAAATCTGGGATCCCACAACATAGGGCTCATTTTGATTTCAGAGTTTTAATTTGAAGGATTCTGGTAGAGTACCATAAGGGGATGCTGCATAAAAATTTTAAAAGCTCTAGGCCTTATCATTTGGGAGAAGATTTTTTAAGATTTCCTTCTATATATATCTCTATGTAAAATCCGGGATCCCACAACATAGGGCTCATTTTGATCTGAGAGTAATTATTTTAACCCTTTACTCCATAGATAATCATTTTGACATATCAACAACAGACAGCTTTTGAAAACATTGTGAGAAAAGGAGAAATTGCTCGTAATGAGCAATTTCTCCTTTTCCCACAATGTTTTCCACTCAATCAGATATTTGTATCCTCATTTGACCGTATTTTTGACATCATATCTTCATTTGCTGCTGAACTGGAAGAGCCTCAAATTGGCATATCAGGTAAAGGGTTAAGTATTTTGG
Organism: Tridacna gigas; assembly: GCA_945859785.2. Classification (NCBI taxonomy): domain Eukaryota; kingdom Metazoa; phylum Mollusca; class Bivalvia; order Cardiida; family Cardiidae; genus Tridacna; species Tridacna gigas. Next base: position 47,778,998 of record OX244033.2, read on the forward strand.
TAGAGAACCATAAGGCAATGCTGCACAAAAAATTTGAAAGCTCTAGGCCTAATCGTTTGGGAGGCAAAGATTTTTTAAAATTTCCTTCTTTTGCTCTATATATACACTGTATGTAAAATCTGGGACCCTACACCATAGGGCTTATTTTGATCTTAGAGTAATAATTTGAAGTATTTTGGTAGAGTACCATAAGGCGGTGCTGCAAACAAAATTTGAAAGCTCTGTGCCTTATGGTTTGGGAGGAGAAGATTTTTAAGTTTTTTCTTTTGGTTGCCATAGCAACCAGAGTTCTCCATGGATTCGAATTCTTTGAAATGTTTTGAAAGAGCATGACCTAAGGATCACATCTGTGAAGTTTGGTTGAAATCCAGTGGCTGGTTTAGGAGGAGAATATTTTTTTTGTTTACGGACAGACGGACAATGAGCCATCATAATAGCTCACCCCGAGCACTTCATGCTCAGGTGAGCTAAAAATGCGACCCATCATACAAAAAAGGACCATCTCTGTGAAATGTATCAACCCTGGTAAGACTGCCCCATTGCTCAGGTTGACAACGATCCAAATTTTTTGCATCAGGCGGATATTCAATATGTAGAAAGGTCATTCTACCTTACAACACCTTATTTTTTCAAATACTTGAGGTTTTCCTCAATATTAATCTTCAATGGCATCAAAATGAGGGATTGTGTGATAATGGGTTTAAGAAGACTGGAATGAATAAGGATTATTCTTACCCGAGGCAGGGTTTTCAAACTTGCCATAACCTGAAACCAAGCAAAAAACAATATGTATGTAAAATTTATTAAGCTATTCAACAAATAAAGCTGCGGTTGCAGTTTATCATGCTCTTCCGAAATTATTCAGCTTATATATGCAAAATTCCAATATGAGCTGTGTACTCTTCTTTGGTAGATTATCGTCACAATCACATTGTACGTTTTGGTCGTGCGTTGCCATTTTTTGTTTTGGTATCTTGTTACAAATGGTTTGATTGGATGCAACGGATGTTGCTCACATCTAATGAAATTGTGCACTGAGAGTTTTGATTTTTAAAGTGGAAAGCTGCCAAAGTCTGTTAGAAACAATGAGGAGTTAATATCCTTGGCTAGCAAAGATGATATATACAGAAGTGTAGTATACTGGTCTATCCTTTAGATGTAAAGGCATAGCTTGTGTTGGTATAAGGGGATACTTGAAATATTCTGACAAAGCAATGCTTAGATGACATTCAAAAAAAGCTTAAGAAGCCAAATCATCTGCGTATTTTTTTTTCTACAATTTGTTTAAAAAATTTTAGGGTAGACAGAAACTGTGTTTTGGGGCATAAGAAAATCCGTGAAAATACTCAACTTTATACAAAAAAAATGAAACGTTTCAAAGAAAATGCCTACGACCAGGGTTGGACATTAACATTTTTTTCAACTAGACCAGTGGATCAGTAATATGCAAATTTTACTAGACCACTTCAGATTTCTACCAGACCACTTTTGCAAGATAGAACAGATCAAAATGTATGCTACAATCGTATTTCTCGTGTTATTATACCAAAGTTGTGACAAAAAGGGATTGCAAAATGTAGAAAAATAACAAACAGGTCAAAATGTATATTGTTTTTGTTGCTATTATACCAAATTTGTGACAAAAAAATGACAATGCCATGGTTAGTAATGATCAATGAGAGTTTTCCCATTAAATTAATTAGTTATGATCTCTTTACCAGAGGAAAATTTAGACTTATCCAATTTGAAAGCAGTTGCAGACAATATATTAGTGTGAGGTTCAAATAACAGTATTGTGTTTTAAAGGGAAAAAATATTGTGGTATAATATTAGATCCTCCAGCATATCTTTTGTTCTTTAAAGTGTTCACAAAGAAAATGTGACATTTTCCTCCAAATAAGCAGGGATCTTACATATGTATAGCCTATACAATCCCTGGAATAAGACATAAACCAACGGTGCAAATTAAGCTTTTCAGTCATGTCAAAGTCAGAAATTATCTTTTTTCTGTGAACTAGATCTCATTATATTCTTCTAGATCTACTTGTGTTTTGATTAATTTTTTAAGCTTCATTTTAGGACTCCGCTCTTCCCCGATCAGATTTCATTCCTCGGTCGTCTGCTCCGTTGTCTGTGTTAACGTCTAGACGACTCACTTTCGGTTGTAGTCAAAACAAAACTCAGTATTTTAAAAAACAACTAGATCTATATGAAAAAAATCTAGCTAAAAGATTAAGTACTATTACAAAATGATAAAATCACGATTAAAGTTATGGCTTTATCCTCGACGACATTATCATGAAATCCTGTGGACTCCTGTCTACTAACTCTATTTATAGGTCGATTTGGTTTTTCCATTAAAGATATGGCCTACTGCGCATGTGCGACCGTCATCCTGTTAACATTTTCGAAGTTGTCAATAAATTATCGTTGGCTGAACAAAATCACAAGTTCAATAGGAGATCTCTGTTGGCGAACAGCATGTAAGGTCAATTTTCGTCACTTTTGTGAGGTATGAAATTAATACTTAAACCAATCATCTCGATTTTTGCACTAGACCATTCAGGCTAGCAGGACGCAGCCTCTACTAGCCCGAACCGACTGTTTGCTAGACAATGTCGTTCGGACGTGCCTTAAATGTCGAACCCTGACGACATCCATAAATTTTACATGAGCAAAAAGAAATAGATGTTTACTATGCAAATGAGTTTGATTTGTTTCATGAAAAAGCCTCTCATAGCAGATATAAGATCAAACGAAAAAAGCGTCAAAGTAGGGGTGCGTAAAAACGGGTGGTTTGACGATACAAGGGTGTGTAGATCTCGTTCAATACTTTCTCAGACTTTGATGAGATAATTTATAAATTTAACTAAGATGAATCTAGTTTTTATGAATTTTCTCTTGAATTAAGTATCATCAAGTGTTCCAATTCCATGAGTGTCCTTGAACCAGTGATTTTTGTTTCCATCTCGTAACGCGCGAAGTTTGATGACGTCATACGGTATTTCAGGTTGTGACACTTGCCAAATATTTAAATGTGTTATTGCAACTGAGTATCACCCCAATTCAAGAGAAAAGCTTCAAAAAATAACAAGTTGCCAGGGTTACTGGAAACGGAGTCCGTTTTTCTTATTTCTAAATAGTGTCCCAAATCCAAAAATATAGTGGCCAATTAATTTCTGCAGTATTACTACCAAGCTACCGGAAGTAGGTCACGCCATTTTTGCTCAAGAAGGCCGACGGCATGTATGGTTTTCAAGCGTCTGACTGTTGAAATTATAGCCACAACATGTTGGTTCACAGTAAATATTGCTTCGAGGTAAATGGTAATTTTTCCGTCATAACAAAAATCAGCGCCCTCAAGCGGCTTATCTGGTCTTTATTTTGATTGTAAATACCTTGAATTGGACATTTCTGTACCTCAGCCAACTTTATTTTTCAAAACAAAAGATTACAATGGAAGGAAAATATACCGGAAATGAAAACGATGTCATCGGCACCTACATGCTTAACACCACTTACCACACCCTCTAAAATCCTTCATTTCAAGCAGTTTTACTTAAAAACATGCATGATGACGTATTTAGATCATCTGCTAAGTCATGTGGCAATATTTTCTGATCATGTGACTGCAAATTGGCACCAAATATATCAAGTTGTACTGATCTTTTTACGAAAACCATCGAAGTAACATGCATCAATTTCAGAAAATTACCGAGACAGTGGTGAAGGTCAAGGTTGTTTTTTTTTTTAATGTTTGGATGAAACTGTACCACATTTTCTATGACGCTAGTTAAAAGATGAAATTAGAAAATTCTTTGTTGATTTATTCTATATTTTGTTAAAATTTTGACTTTTTCTTGATTGGACCGTAACTACCGTGAACCAGCAAACCCCAAGGCTAACATCAAAATTACATTTTTTTACGTGAAAACGATCAGAAAGGATTATTTTATGCAGACAAGCACTTTCTTCTTACTATTCCCCATTAAACACTTTGTTTTATCTTGATGTTTCCTTATCATCACGGAATTCAGACACTCGAGGCTATCATGAGACCATCGATCGAATTTGGAGTACTACGATGACACCACGAGGCATGAAACTTTCTTTAAATTTTCCATTCTTACTGAATTAATCTGGCTTGTAGTCGTCGAAACTGGTACACAATCGGTAATAAATCAACAAATCCTGTCTTAAATCGATATTTTATACAAATATAAAAGTAAATCATGGAAATAATTACCTTGACTTCAATTTCATCCCGCCTTCACAGCATATGCACATCCGGTTCCGACTGGTACCCATCCTTTGACCCACGGAGGTAAACTGGCAGCCTGTTATCGATCTTCGTATCAACAACAGGTAACACCCAATGCTTACAAGTCCAGTTTCTGCCCGGTTCGGGATTTCGTGAGATAACACGAGACTTGGAAATTTAAATTTTGATGTCATTTATGCAAAGAGACAGGACTCATCGATAAAGAATAGATTTCTTAGTGATTTTGATAGACTGATCGTGGTCAGAAAAAATATTGTCTGTCATGAAAGTCTGAGCCAAAAAGGAATATTGTTCGGTTATTTTAAAACAGAAATTAAGGCATTCTGTTACGGGCTGTCTCATTGGTGGATTTTGTATATATGAAAACCAATAGCTGCCCTCGATAAATCGGGTGTTGCCTGTTGTCTATCAGACGGTTACGGGAGATACAACGGGTACCAGTTTACCACGGAGGAAGTGACTGGTATCCGTTCAATTCTACTCAACATTCAACTTAGGTACAGAGAGTGAGAGAATTGAATATGAGGACTTGTGTCCTCACAGCCAGGAAATATTTTTAAAATCATTTTTGAACTATGCGGAATGCAAATCGACAACGTAATAGTGAGGACAAAAATTGTGTCCTCACTTTCACATAGTGTCCTCACAACGTGAGTCTGAGAGCGTTGATTTGTCCAAACAACGCGGTAAGTGTCGGCCCACATCTTCCTGCCATGTTATGTTAGAACTACTGATGGTAATCACGCTAATTTTTAAGCTTCTGTAACCCTGGAAAAACTAACAGCAAAGATGTATTGATTTGTTACCCGGGCAAAGTTACCCAACTGTCAAGGCCGATCTTATGGACAGCTGTAGAAAACATAGCAAATAAACAATTGAGCCATGCTCTGTGAAAAGGGGGCTTAATGCATCTGCAAAAAGTATCGACCCAGGTCAATCTTCGCAGTCCGCGCAGGCTGACCTGGACCGGAACTTTTGGCTTTTCTACATGTCAAAGGACATTTCACCTCAAGAATAAATCGGTTGTTAGAAAAAATGGATTTTATGGATCCAAAATTATATGATTACTTGCTTGGTATCATGGATCAGAGAGCTGCATTAAGCCCCCTTTTGCCAGAGCATGACTCAATTATGTATGACAAGCCATTGCTCGTTTTCTTTTTGAAAAAAAATCTTCAAATGCCAGAACTCGACGCTTATCATCGTCGCAGTACACTTACTTCCTTCCATCAAACGTGTATTGTCTGGATGTTTTGTACAAGGACTTGCTTGTCTGATATCCACCTACTCGGTAAAGGGTGGAATATCGTAATGTCACAACTAGAGAAGGAAATGAGCGCAAATGACTTAATGTACGTAAAAAATATTGCACTGAACTGGGTGACAGCTCGTTTAGAAAGCTTAATCCAGTACTCTAAGGGCTAATTTTTAGACCAGAGGAATTAATGGTACGTATAACACAAGAGACAATTATTTGAAGGAAAGCACATTTTACGTGCGAATGGTATGGAAAACACTTGCTTCTGTTCTCACAATGGTTTCCAGAAGTTTAAACTGCCGAATCAAACGTGTTAATTTTTGGAACAGTGCATTTATTTCGTAGGCATATTTTGGTCTTCCTCTAGTCGAAATCATCACGAGGGAAAAAGAATGAAATCGGGTAGAATGAACAAGTAGAATTCCACTGTACATGCCGGCTCATACCAAAACACTTCTTTCAAACACTGTGGTAAATGGGTATACTGCTGACAATCAACGGTAGAGTGCACAGTTACTGGAGATCTCAAGATCAGACTAGTCAAAGGTACAGTCTTATCGATTTCTTATATTTTGTCACAAAGTTTTCGTATGATAAAAGGTTGTGCCTTATCTAGGTCTTGTTTAATAAACGGATTCTAGCCATGTTTCATATTTGACATGTTTAAATCTGAACTATCTACCAATCGACAAAATATTGGATTTGACTACAATGAAAGCATTTGCAGACCACATGTTATATTCAGTTTTTCTATGAAAAGGTAGAAAACAGCGTGGGAAAAGAAGAAAAGGCTGGAGACCAGCTTCGCTAGTCTATAGGCATCAAGACTGACCTAGAGTCAAAGTAAACAAAAAAACCCACAGTTGCCAAATACTGCCTCACACAAAAATACTTCTTTCTGTTTTAAATCTTAATTCTGTTATATATGACAGTTTTGACCAAAACCACTAAATCTTTACCACTCCAATTTGAATATGTCGTCTTACAAAGTAATAAAATGAACAAGATGTCATTTACACGGTACCAGATCTTTGCTTATATGCAAATTAAGTGACCTATGCAAAGCAGAGAATCAGTTTTTCCTACACCACTGTAACATTATGAATGAATCTATTAATAGATACACCTAGGTAACTTGTAGCAAGTCCCAGTTACATTAACCCACTCGTCACAACTCGGCCGATTCCGTACCTACATCTAACCTCGTCTGTATAAAGGAGACTTCCATTATGAACTACCAATCACATGATCTTAAACATGGCGGCGCCCCTGTAGATCGCTTAGCAACGACATGAACAACCACTGTGAAGTTATTCACTTCTATCGATCTGTCGATGAAAGCTCCTAACGGAATTGATAAACCACGCTAAAAATTGAATGTACAAACTGTTTGCCGACTGAAATACTCTTAGAAAGATAACGATAGAAAATTTACTCATGCGTTCTTTCTAAAGAGGAGCCTTACAATTTCAATAACGGTAAAGCGGTGTGCTTCCGGAGATGTGCGAAATGTACCGTGTAGGTGCATATCAAGTTACGTGATACAGCCGAGGGATTCACCGGATCACCCGAGGTATGCCGAATGTACATTAACCCTCACTGGACAGGGAACTCTTGTCATTCCTTCAGTCATTCATTATTTAGATCATTGTGTACAGTTAAACTGTTGTGTTAAACTGTTATTCAAGTCTTGAATATTAACCCTTTACCAAACAATGCCAAGTAACGATACTGGGGAAAAATCCATTTGAAAACATTGCGGGAAAAGGAGAAAGTGCTGGTAACCAGCATTTTCTCCTTTTCCCACATTGTTTTCTACCCTTTTGGATCAGGTTTCATCAGTTCAACCACTTTTGATTTATGGTCTGCAACAGCTTTGAATTTGGACTGGCGTAAAATTTTTCGTATAGTAAAGAGAGTTAAATAGTTAACTATATCTTGTGCTATTGGATATTGACTAATTGATTGCATGATGTTTAAGGCCGTCTTCAACATTATTTCAGTGATATTGCGGTGGCCAGAGCACATATCCATGCTTTCCTGGAGTTTCTTTTACCAGCACTACCGCGACTCAATGACGATTTGCGGACAGTGTGGATTAAAACCAGACTGCGCAGAGCATGCAGTCTGATCTTGGATCTCCACTGTCCGATAAGAGGATATATTATTTTCTCCAAAATGTAACTTTGAAATAGCAATATTCAGGTGTTTACCATCGGATGGAAAATTTCGTTTATTATTTTTTAGCAGGTTAAGGGTTAAACTGGATTACAGTTAACCAATAACACGCATAGCCCCAGCAGCTCAGTCAGTAGTGTACAGGACCTCGCTGGTTCGATCCCCGACTCGGCAAGTTTCTTTCCGAGGACTGATGATAGTCATTGTGACAGGATTCATTTCTCTCTCACGTTTCGACGATGGTTATAATATAAATGTGGGAAAGCAGCCAGTGGCTTGGAAAGAATATTGTGCGGAGTACTGGTAAAAGAAACTCCATGAAAGCATGGATACATGTATGTGCACTGTCCACTGCTACAAAACTGAAATAATGTTGAAAACAGGTTAAACACGAAACAAACAATCAATTAAATTCGCTAGTCTGTCAGTACTTTCAGTACTTTGATTTCAAAAGCCTCCTTTTTCAGGGTCACAAAAACAAGGGAAGATTTTTTTTGTAAAGGTTTAATAATACGTAATGACACACCTCAGCGGAAATAGGCATAATCGATTTCCTGAACGCGATAAATATAGCACTGCACTAAATGACAGATCATTTAAAATCCATTACCTTAACCCTTAGGCTGCTAGACGCGAGTCACTGACCTTTTGCGGACAGTGTAGATAAAGATCAGACTGCACAGAACGTGCAATCTGATCTTAAATCTACACTGTCCGATAAAGAGATATTTTCCTTCAAAAAAAAAGTTTGAAATGGCATCATTCGGGTTTTTACTATCAGTTTCATTTAACTTAGCAGGTTAAGGGTTAACACTTTGTCGGAACACAAACACTTTAGGCTATGTCCATAGTAGAGGCATTTACAGACGACAAAGTGAAAATTGCTCAAATGATCGGATTTGTCTTTGAGAGGGTAGAAATTATAGTGAGGAAAAGAGAAAATGGTTGTTTCCAGAGATTTTCCTTTTCACACACATAAAAAAGAAAACCCTATTTTCTTCGGACTGTTTAAACGCTGGAATGTTTGGTAAAGAGTTGACGCATTCTGCGAAACGAAAAACCTTAGCCACAATCCTGCTATTGAAGATACCAGATGAAACTGTACACAACAAACAGTCTGATTTTGTTTCTACACTGTTCTTTATTATACAAGGTGTTTTTTGGACATCATTTTCAAAAGGAGCCCTCAAATGTGAATATCCATGAGTCTTTTGAACTCAGATAACCATTTTCTGAATAGCAAAGGTACTTGCTTTTGGCCTTTGTACTGTACATCAGAAAACGTGGGTAGATCAAACAAGAGACTGTACATTTTGAGCAGTTTGGTCTGATCTACACTGTTGTATATTATGTAAGTTATTCGGATATAATTTCCAAAAGGAGCCCTGAAATGTGAATATCAATGAGCTTCTTGTACTGAAATAACCATTTTCTGAATTGCAAATGTACTTGCTTTGGCCACTGTACCTCAGAAAACGTAGGTAGATCAATGTCAGAATGCATTTGTATCTGATCTACTTTGTCCACAAAAGCACGTGTGGTTGCTAGCGGTACTCTAAAGATTTTAGCATTTCTGCATCATAAGCCACAACAGATTTTTTTTCAGATGTCTGTGATACCAAAGAAAGCCTGAGCTTGCATCTATAATATCTACCTGTTTGTTCAAGCCTAGGGGATTTCATACGACTTTTATTAGTTTCATCCGACTGACTTTTCAATTGTCGAGTCGAGTTTATGTGAGTTGTGCCAAGTAGGCTTTAATGCATCTGCAAAAAGTGTCGACTCACGTCAGCCTGTGCACTCCACACAGGCTGACATGGGTTGAACCTTTTTGCTCTTTGTAGATTTTACACGCAGATTCATTTCATGTTTAGACTAGATCTATAGATTTTTATGGATCCATAATTATGTGATGACTTGCTTGGTATATTGCACCACGGAGATGCATTGAATCCCCTTTCGCCAGAGCGCCGCTCATATGTTTGGCGCAGAAAGCTATATATCTATTGTAAAAGCTTGGCAAAGTGCGAGGAAAACGGACAATCGTACAACCAGTTGTCATCACAAACGCAAGGCGGAAGACGATAATGACGTGAAAATACTCGTTACAATTGACCTTTCTGCCGATTTTGATTGACAGGTCCAATCAGCCAATCAAAACGCAGTATAGCGCGGCATGTAAACGCACGGGTCAAGACAAACTGATAGACTTTACTATTGACAATGTTATTGTTTTCTTTTTGTTTAAACCATAGTTCTAAGGCTGGATTATACAATAATTATTTCAAAATAGATTAAAGTTACATGTAAGAATCATGTGTTAAGGTAATTGTTAAATCATATACCTTGAAAGGAAAACTAAATTTGTCCATTCCAAAAACCTAGCTCTACGTAAAATGTCACCGGTAGATTTAACCAGGATTCCGAAAAACCAGCCACTCTACCAAACGATAGAAAAGCAGGTTTTTTTTTCCCTCAGTCTTTCAGGAAAGAAAGACGGTTATGCCAAACTTTTTTGTTAAACTATCTGCATTGAAATCTAACTGCACGTACATCTTTCAAATGCCAAACCAATACTCCTAGACAGTCGTAATCGTTACATACGAAACGAGTGACGAAGAAGGATATTGTATTGACAGCTACTCGTCATCCTGTTTCAAATAGAAGTTTACATTGCAAACGTCATCATATGATTCTTGTTGTAATACTTTAGCGAGCATTCATATTTATTCTTGTTTCATAAACCTTATTGCATGTGACAGTCAATGTCACTTTTGCCTGGTTCGAACGATTGTTTGTTTTCCCAACGATTGTCGCATGACTGATAAATGCACGTCCATTCCAAATCAGTATAATCCTTACAATCACCTAAGTGACAAAATATACTCCCAATTAAAAGGTTTTTTACAACATATATCTGTTAAAAATACGACAAATCAACTAATTGATTACTTGCGATAAACTTACATTTGCTGTCGACAAATTAAACGTTGCTCCAATGATGAGATTTGTCTTTGAAAAAGTAGAAAACATATAAGGAAAAAGAGAAAGTTTTCAAAAGTTTCTCTCTTCAAGGTCGTTAAAGCACGGGTTTGTGTGGTAAAAGGTTAAATTGTAAATCCTTTTCTCATATTGTTTACTGTGTAACGGACATGTTATATACTGACGAAATGTCTTAAAAACCTATGCCCCTATTATAAGTTATGGATAATGCCGACAACAATCTACTCACAATGTATTTTCAGTTTAAATGCTGTGGCCAAACATGGACATATTTGCGCTATTTTCATTTTTCGATTTCTCATAAATATGACATTATTCAAAGTATTTTTTTCTTGTAATTTTGCCAATTTTTATTCCAAACTGAAAAGAACTTCGGGAAAAAAGCTTTGGCTACTTTATTTATAGCGAAACATAAGCTAGAATAAAACTGAAATAATGTATCTTTCTCTATGTATTCGACGCCATTTCTGGTTTGTTTGTCGGGCCTAACCACCGAAATACCGCGTTACTAAGGTGGGCGTGCCAAACTCGCGTTTGCAGAAAGGTCAATTCGGCCGATTCGTACCTACATTTAACCTCGTCTGTTTGAAGGTGCATTCGGCAAACTGCGGGTGATCCGTTGATCAAGCCCCGCGGCTGTATTACGTTGATCGATATGCACCTGCACGGTATATTTTTTTTCGCCGGAAATACCCTGTTTAACCATTCTTAGAATTGTAAGGTTCCTCTTAAAAAAGAAAACATGTCTCAATTTTGCATTGAAATATTTCCAAATACATTTCCGTCTACAAATAGTTGGTACATTAAATTTTTAACGTGGTCTTTCGATTTCGTTGGAAGTTTTCACCCACAGATTGATAGATGTTAAAAACTTCACTGTAGTTGTTTGTGTCGTTGCCACTCGTCACAACTCGGCCGATTCCGTACCTACATCTAACCTCGTCTGTATTAGGGAGGCTTCTATTTTGAACTACCAATCACATGATCTTAAACATGGCGGCGCTCCTGTAGATCGCTTAGCAACGACATGAACAACCATTGTGAAGTTATTCACTTCTATCGATCTGTCGATGAAAGCTCCTAACGGAATTGATAAACCACGCTAAAACTTGAATGTACAAATTGTTTGCCGGCTCAAATACTCTTAGAAAGATAACAATAGAAAATTTACTCATGCGTTCTTTCTAAAGAGGAGCCTTACAATTTCAATAACGGTAAAGCAGTGTGCTTCCGGAGATGTGCGAAATGTACCGTGTACCGTGACAAAACACATTGTGCATTACAACAAAAGGAAGTTATTGTTAACAACACGCTTCAAGGAGAATGCCGAATTTTGTAGGTTGTTATTTAACATCTCTTTTTATAGCTTGTTAACACTGTTAGTATTGTTTCTCTCGTTGATATTACAAGCAGGTGATGTTCACCCGAACCCTGGTCCGCTATCTAATGAGTCCTTTGGTAGTGCTTCTTCTACATCTGATATTTATAATTTTCTCAATCTCCCCAATCACCTGTCAATTGTTCATTATAACGTACAAAGTATAGCTAATAAGCTTGATACTCTGATTGCAGAGTTCTCGTTTTTTGATATTGTGTCATTTTCTGAGACTTGGTTGCATCATGAATATTTATCAGATGATCTGATTTTCCCTTCTTTTCATCCACCAGAACGGAAAGATAGAACTGACGATAGATATGGAGGCGTTATCTTATATGTTAAAAACACCTTGTCATATATTCGTAGACATGATCTTGAACCGAATAGACTTGAGTGTATTTGGATACAAATAAAGTCTAGCAATAATAGGAATATTTTGTACGGTATTTTCTATAGACCACCGAACTCAGACTCCGCTTATTACTCACTTATTGAAGATTCTATTGGCCTTGCTATGGATTCTGGTATTTCTGATGTAATCATTAGTGGGGATTTTAACCTGAATGTAATGAACCAACACTATTTCCGTAAAGTTGAATCCCTGTGTAATGAATATAATATGATTCAATGTATTGACGAACCGACTCATTTCACAGAAAATTCTGTATCTACGATTGATCTTCTTTTCGTTACTAACAAAGATTCATTCCTAAAAACTGGCGTTGGTGAACCCTGTCTGGATCTTACCATGCGTTACCACTGTCCTGTTTTTGGTGTTTTTAATTTCCTGAAACCAAAGTTTAGAAATATCCAACGTACGATTTGGAAATATGACCAAGGAAATTATAATGAGCTCAGAACCAGTCTTTCAAATTTTAATTGGGACTCTATATATGATAGTGACATTAACACATATGCTGAAAGAATTGCAGGTGTCATTACTGATAACGCAAGCAAGTTTATCCCCAGTAAGACAATTATCGTTAATCCGCAAGAACCACCCTGGATGAATTGTTCGATCAAAAAAGAAATTCGCCGTCGTAAAAGACTATATAAAAAAGCAAAACTATCAAACAAAGTTAATCACTGGTCAAAATTCAAATCTGTCAGAAACAACGTGATCTCTTTAATTCGTCAGAGCAAATTAAACTATTATGAACGACTGTCTTTGAGGTTAAAATCTGGTTCTCTGTCTCCTCGTGACTGGTGGAAAACCCTCAAGTCAATGATGTCTACACAGTCTTCAACATCCATCCCTCCTCTCTTTGACATTTCTAAAGATTCTTTGATCATCGACGAATATGAGAAAGCAAATTCATAGAATAATTATTTTGCTAATCAGTCTTATATAGATGATTCATTCAATGAAGTACCCGATGAACATATCTATGTCATAAATGATTCTTTAGATTCAATCAATGTCATGCCATTTGAAGTACTGGATGTTCTGAAAACACTTAAAACGGGCAAAGCCTCTGGCCCTGATGGCATAAATAATAAAATTCTTATTGAAGCAGCTGGTCAGCTAGCACCACATTTATGCGATCTATTTAATTACTCATTGAATACCAGTACTGTCCCATCTTCGTGGAAAATATCCAATGTATGTCCCATATTTAAGTCGGGTGACCCTTCTCTGCCTTCGAACTACAGACCCGTTTCATTACTAAATAACATAGAAAAAGTCTTAGAACGAATCATATTCAAGCATGTCTATAATTATCTAAAGGATACAGATTTTTTTACTCCATATCAGTCTGGTTTTATGCCAGGTGATTCTACTGTTAATCAAGTAACTTGTCTTTATAACACCATATGCAAAGCCTTAGATGATGGATTGGAATTCAGAGTAGTATTCTTTGACATAAGCAAAGCATTTGATAAAGTCTGGCATAAGGGCTTGTTATTCAAGATGCGAAGAGCCGGTATTAGAGGGAAATTATTGTCCTGGTTTTCTGACTATCTTTCAAATCGTTTTCAACGAGTTCTTATACCAGGTGGTATCTCTGACTTACGCCACGTGCAGGCAGGTGTGCCCCAAGGATCTATTTTAGGACCTCTTTTGTTCTTAATATATGTTAATGATATTGTTGACGATATTCGGGCAAACATTAATCTCTTTGCAGATGATACCAGTCTATCGATGGTTGTATCTGATTCAGCTGCCGCTGGAACTGTATTACAAACAGATATCGATACAATCACTCGTTGGGCGCAGAAGTGGTTGGTCAAGTTCAATCCAGCAAAATCAGAATCCTTAGTTATATCTCGAAAACGTTTTAAGACTAACCACCCTGGTCTGTTTATGTCGAATACCGAAATTCCACCTGTCACTAGTCATAAACATTTAGGCATATTTCTTTCTAGCGACGGGTCTTGGGACTCCCATATTAGTAAATCTATCAAAAAGGCATGGAAAAGAATTGGAGTCATGCGTCATCTGAAGATCCACCTTGATCGACTTTCACTCCAGATCATGTACTTTTCTTTTATTCGACCGATTCTTGAATATGGTGATGTCATATGGGATAATCTTTCTCAAGGATTGAAAGATCAACTGGATAAAGTACAAAATGAGGCTGCACGGATCGTTACCGGCTGTACTAAATTAGTTTCTATCATTGATCTATACCGAGAGTCTGGTTGGGAAACATTAAGCCATCGACGGCGTAAGCACAAACTCACCCTTTTCTATAAAATGGTCAACGGACTTACCCCAAATTATCTTAATACTCTTGTTCCATCTACGGTTGGCAATTCTTGCAGTTACAATCTTCGTAGGCCCAACAATTTGAGAAACATTACTTGTAGAACGAGCTTGTACAGCGCTTCATTTTTGCCATCTGTGATTAATGATTGGAATTCACTTGCAGATGATACTAAGAATGCAGAATCATTGTCAGCTTTTAAATATCGTTTAAACATGGATAAACCTTGTCCACGGAGGCTTTATTTTTTTGGCGAAAGGAAAATTCAAGTTATACATGCCAGATTACGCAACAGATGCAGCAGTCTCAATGAACATCTGTACTTAAAAAAACTAGTGGAATCCCCGCTCTGTAGATGTGGTGCAGTTGAATCGACTAAGCACTTCTTTTTAGAATGTCCATTTTATAATAGCCAAAGAATTAGTCTTAGTTTCAGTGTAAACGCTATAACAAACTTAACACTCCAAACCATTTTATATGGGGATGAAAATCTTAACCTGTTTGATAACCAAAGATTATTTGCCGCCGTGCACATCTATATCCGTGATAGTAAAAGATTTACCAAATGATATCTAATTCTTATGTTTCCTATGTAACAGTTGATTTTATACCCTATCTGTTGCATAAATTCAAATCATTTCATTACCTTTTCTTTTAAACTTAAATATTGGTTTGGACCACTTGAGTACGTTTTGCTAACATCCTTATACGATTTTGGTTCCCTTAGTTTAAAGCAATCATTAGTTCTGTCATTTGTTTGGTCTAGCTGGAGGCTTCTACAGCTAGTAAATAGGTGTCTTCAATTGAAATCTTCACCAATACCACTCCACACCCTTTAGATATTCACTATGTTTTACAACTTTTTCTTTCAATTGCGTTCTTTGTCAGTGATTAGTAAGGATATGTTAATATAATAACCTTAAGCCGGATCATCATCTAGGAGAAGAACTTTATAAGCTTAGCTTCCGTTCTTATCCTTTTCCTCAGTATATTTATCATATATTTGTATTTCCTCTTGTTTTGTTAAATTTGTATCTAATACTGATGAATAAAATATGTTTAAACTAAATGTACCGTGTAGGTGCATATCAAGCTACGTGATACAGCCGAGGGATTTGATCACCGGATCACCCGAGGTATGCCGAATGTGTCGTTGCTAATCGATTAACATAGGTGCCGCCATTTTAATATCATGTGATTGGCAGTTCAGAATGGAAAGCCTCCTTGATACGGACAAGGTTAGATGCAGGTAAGGAGTCGGCCGAGTTATGACGAGTGTATCAACTTTGAAATACTGACAGTCATATGATATTAAACATGGCGGCGCCATGCCATAAAATATGCCATAAGATTGGTGGACGGTGTCAAACTAAGCGGAAGTGGTGGTCATATTTTTATCCCAGACACCTTAACTCTGTATCAGACGACAGAATTTTAGACTCGTTCATATCAAAGGCGTTTGTATACGACAAATAATTTGGCTCCAGATTATTTTTGTTTATGAAATGGTGGACAACATTGAGACAAAAACAGATTTTTTTTTTCCAGAAATGCCTCCGTTTTTCTCATTGTTTTCAAGAGCATTCTTTCTCAGGATCACTAAAACGAAATGTACTTGTAAAAGGTTAGCGAAACAAAGATGGCTACCACTGAAACAAGCGTTAGACCTACCTTACGATGTTTATTCAGTTCTGAAAATTACCGAGAAAAATTAATTCCATACATCAATCATTATTGTCATGCTCTGACAGAAACAAATATCAGTTTGTTAATGTAAGTCGACACGACTGCCGCACAAAACATTTTCAAAAGGCCTTAAAATTGTCGACCAAATATAATCTATATTTAAATGAATTTCTTTGAACCGTTTCGCTCTATTTAGAAGTGCAAGGATCAATTCAAAATGAATTAGCGAATAATTTGCATAAGAGCTTGCTAAACGAACCCCTCAAAAAGATTGTGTGTTTCCTAGATTTGGTTTGACATTGAATATCCATGTTCATGCTGTTGTAACTCTTTTTGCGCAATAGGCCAAAACAAGGCCTTCCGGACCGCAGAGGTCGAGGTCAGACTTCACGGAAACCGCAGTCTGATCTTGGACCTATAACCGTCCGCTTTTTTAGTCAAGCCTGTAAGATAAAGATCTTTCTGGGTTTAACTAAATAATATTCTCAGCCCTCGAAAGAGGAAGTGTATTTGAGCAATGCTTTGGCAAAACGGGGCTTAATGCATCTTCTTAATGCATTATACCAAGAAAGTCATAACATAATAATGGATCAATAAAATCCATTTTTTCTTACAATTGACTGGATTTCGAGGTGGAACAGTCCTTTGCCATGCAGAAAATTGACCAATCACAATCGCGGACTTCGAAGGCTGACATGGACCGGTACTTTTAGCAGATGCATTAAGCCCCTTTTCCACACAGCATAACTCGTATTATATTTTTAGCGCTAAAACTGATGAAACATAACAAATTTGAATTTATCCAGTGCTTACTGTTTTCACTGCTGCATTCAAACTTAATCGTCATATATAATATCACTACAACAAGAAACAGAGAATATCCTCTCTTTTCTCGCTAGATTTTAAATCATTTTCTCCTAAAGCTGCCGTTTTATTTTGTATAAAGTTAGTTTGTGATTCCTAGCGAACTTTCAAACTAAAATTGTAATACAGAATAGTCCTTTATGTTAGTTTGTTACATTATGTAAAAAGAATAAGAGCCTTCACTAGGCCTTTTTTTCTTGCATGCTTGAATATTTCTTCTATCAAGCATTTAAAGCGAAGAAAAATCGGCTTGCTTGGCGACCAGGGGCTTGCTTTGCTCTCACGAGATAAAAACAGCGATGTCAGCAACGAAACAATCTGTACGTTGATGGATGCTTTTTAGTCTCGTTTATCTATGGCCTACGAAAGCTATTCTTAATTCTAAGATGAAACCGTTTTGTTTTCAAGTTAATATTAGGGCCATATATGGCCCGCAACATGCGAAATGAGACCTTCGGACATTTGCGTAAAGTATCGTCCTGGATTAGCCTGCGCAGTCCGCGCAGGCTAATCTGAGACGGCACTTTACGACTACATAAGATTTTCTCATACAGTAGACTTTCGGGAAACAGAAAATCGCACAAAAGTGGGAAGTGTCGTCTCGGATTAGTCACAGACCGCACAGGCTGATCTGGGACGACACACTTTTACGCATAAGTCCGACGGCCCCTTTTCGTGTGTTGCGCGCCATATTTCTTCAGCCTTGGGGTGTCTCATAACCAATCAATGTATAGCTATAAAATAATGAAGTTGGCGTTGAAAGGTGTAAACCATGTATACGCTTCATCGACGATATGTTTTTACAGATAGTATCATCGTTGGAACGCTGAGCTAATGTGTGTTGGTGTCTTGACAATGTATCCAACATACTTCATACCTTTGGCCTCTATTCACAAACCGTTCTGGTTTGCATTCCTAATCTTATTCTAGATTCAGACAGAAGCGCAATTTCTTAATGGCTGAGCCAAAATGGTTTAGCCAATCATAAATCGCGTTAATTTTAATCAGTTCAGAAAATTCTTGAGAATTAAACTAGCAATGTAAATGAGAATTAAATTGTTGGTGGATACGGGTCCTGACCAACTGTAATCAATCTCATTGAGATAAGAAACTATAAACATGCCAGAAACAAATAAAACCGGGAAGATTCTATCGGTCAGGGCAGCTGAAACCGCCTTAATTAATGTTACGCAAGGACCGTAAATTATACACGCACTATGATTATGCAAGAATTTAGAACATTATTCTTTCCTATATAGTTCAGTACCCAAGTAAATTATTGCCTGTTTATGTAATTATTATATCAGTTTGAAGAGAATCTGTCAGACTTCGAAATAGATATAATGATGTATGGATTGAAATACTATCTGGCTAAACCTTACAGGGTCTTCCGCGGTGAAGACGTGATGAATAGCGTGAAGAAGGCGCCATAATGGATATCAGACAATCCTGGTTTGACCTCCACCGGCGGCTCTGGTCGCATGGTGATGGCTTTGGCAGATTCTTAGTTCTAGGGAAACCCGAAAAAGACGTGGAAAGCTGGTCTATCGCCATAAAAGGGCTGAAATACTATTCAAATGCAAGCGTAATATACCATACAAGAATAAGATTATTCATGAGCATACGGTGCTATACGGATTTTGAGGTATTCTTGCCAAAAACAGCCTGAAAAGTGAAACATAAAGATCGTTTATACAGACTTAAATGTCGTCAAAGAAATGGAACATTTTCGATGACTGTCCTTTATTTAACAATTAACCCGCTAAGTTAAATGAAACTTTCGCGCCGATAGCATTAACCCGACTTATGCTATTTTTTTTAAAGAAAAATATTACCATATCAGACAGTGTAGCGGATCAAAGATCAGTCTGCACGTTCTGTGCATTCTGATCTTAATCTACACTGTTCACAGAAAGTAAATGGGTCGCGCCCAGCAGCATAAGAGTTAAATGTGTTATGTTTAGTGCCTATTCACACGACATAAGACAACAAACAAGCTATTGTAATTATTTTGAAACGTTCTTTTTAAGGCCTCATAACCTTCACCTTTTAAAAAAAAAAAAGAACAACTGTCAGTACTCTGAAATCTTTAACTGTTTGCCCGTAGTGTATTATGGGTAACGCTTTTCTATCAAATGTAGGGAAACTAATGTAAACTACTCGCAAAAAAAAATCTCATAACCACCCGAAAAATAAAGTATTTTTTATCGGTTAGCTTGCATACATTTGGAATCGGGATGGTTTCTCTTTTTTATGAAAAGAGAAGTATGTTTAATATCTAGCACACATTTACACTATGGACCAACGTACAGTCTCGCGAATCGGAAGCTGCAGTCACTGTACACCCAAAATCAGTTAGCTGCAGTAAACAAGTTTGCAAAAACAGGCTCGCAAGGGAATTCTATTTGACAGAAACTTATCAAATGTATATCATGTGAAAGCTAGGATATTTTCTATTTACATGTACTGCGATCTAGGACATAAAACCTGCCGTTTTTGCACAGGAATGCCGAATCACTGATTTTTGTCGCTGACGGATGCTGTGATCGCTAAACTTTTGCTTTCTATTCCTCTGAGGAGACTTTAAACCCATTTCTGATTATGCGCACAGATAAAGAAATCATTCAGCTTCACTTAAAAATATCAGTAATATTACTCAGTGTTTTTCCTTATGAAATTATTTAACTTTTATTGGGGTACTATCAAAACGTTGACTCTACGATCGGCTGCATCTGTACGCAGTCATTAGCTGTGAAGGTCGGTATAAAATCTGTACGCCAAGCTGCAGTTATCTTAACCCTTTACCGCACAATGACGCCTTTTGACGCCCCTGGGAAAGAAGTCTTTTGAAAACGTTGTGGGAAAAGGAGAAAATGCTGGTAAGCAGTATTTTCTCCTTTTCCCACAATGTTTTCTATCCTATCAAAGAAAAATTGCACCATTTGAGCCACAATGAAATTGTCGTCTGCAAATGCTTTCAATTTGGACAAGGCTAAAAATTTGTCGTCTGGTAAAGGGTTAACAATGGCAAAGAGAAAAGGGTTGATTTATCAGGCTAAAATACAAAAAAAAAAAAAGATTTTATCGCAACTGCTATTAATACATGTACTCTAATAATGCCTTATCAAGAACATATTTCGCAGCAGTAACAATTTAAGATTTGAAAAAAGGGAAATGCGCTAAAGAACCTAGGGGACATTTGTAAGTGGAGATAATGAATCTGTGTTCATTTTCATTTTTCTTTTGAATATACAGGATGATAACACAGTGGATCTATAATCGCCAAATCTTCTAACTGGACACATTTGTTTAAAATTTTATAAAATATTTCATAAAATAATGTCCAACGGGCATGATATTAGACGTAGGTCATGGTACTTCACTTGTATACAAATATTATGGAACGTACAAAATATTAGACCTAAGCCATTGCATTTCGAAGAAAGAATTTTGATTTTGCCACTAGATGGCATGTAATTTTCGCATGAGTAGTGCATGGCAGGCGAAACAAGTCAGTAAAAGCCTAGACGACTTGATTTTGTCAGAAACAAGAAAACCATCAAAAACTTTTATGGACTCAAAAAGAAGGCATATTAAACAGGCGTTTTCAAAATTTCGACTGTAAGGTTTTCAGTGTAGAGTAATGAGTAATCAACAAGTTTCTTTCCTGTAAGCAAATTAGTGAATTCTTTTCAGACTTTTGCAGAGACCTGTATCGTTTTGTATATCAACAGCCCTGTTCTGCAAAAAGTCACAACAAATGACCGTTATCTTTTTTTAAGCTTTCAAAGGCCATTCTATACAAAACAAGACAGGTGAATGTATTCATACATTCTGGTAAGCTTGTACAGCATACACATTGGGAAATAGTCATGCGAAACAACTTCCACAGAATTTTCTTATTTCGATTATCCCTTATGCCGGTTCATGACAGGCAAAACAAGCCTACTGTCTGCTTTTCTCCCTTGTAAACGCCGTTCATGCTATGAACTTGGTCCGTATTCAACAACCATTCTTAAGAACATTCCTATTCTCAAGAATTGCCTAAATTTGAAAGTAACGCAAGTTCTGATTGGCTATACCAAATGGATCAGCCAATCAAAAATTATGTTACCTTTTTAATCTGGAACAAGAAAAGACCTATTTCTAAAGAATGGTCGGTGAATACGGGACCTTATGTCCACTGTGTTTTAAGTAATGTATACTCTACGTCCGGCGGCCACACCGAGTTCTTCGGGTATCGATGACGATTCTTCCACGACCATGGCGTTTGCATGATGGCTGTACCACTGCTACTGTGATAAAGTTCTGTTGTTTTCCGGACAATTTGTTATCAAATGTATTTCAGTAAAAACTATCCACCTTGATGATACAAAGGCAAAGCCTAAAACACACTTAGATCATCATTCATTTCTGTTGAATTGGGAGGATTTTTCTGCAGCGAAGCAAGGTCTGTCTGTCTTAAGTTGGGTATGGGACTGTCCTAGTTGCCCAAATGTATTTTGTGGGCTTGACCAAGCCATGGTCTAACCCAACATCTGTGCGTCACCCTCACCGTCCCTTCTTCTAATCAGGTTAAATAGTAGTTGATGGTCATTTGCCAGGTGATGGACGAGAGTCATTATGTTGTGCTGCACCTCTGGCACGTTGTCGAAGATGTATAATTTAGTTAGAGTTACGATGGCTTGGAAAGAAAAACTGATGAAGGCTGATTGAAAGAGTCCTTATAACTGATTGCCATTGACAACCGAGGTCGGCCTTTAGCTAGACCTGTAATCCAAGAAACGCAGCGCAAGCTAACAGGAAACTCCGTGATCATAATATGAAATACAAAGAAAGGCCATAAATGCTATTCTAACGTACAGACTACAGGGAACGTTGTAAGATTGTACAAGAAAGTTTTTCTTCCGAAAACAACCACGCTGACAGCGCGTAAAGGGTGCACAAATCAATATAAAACCGTAATAAATGTAGTTAAAACGTAGTATGCTCGCCGTGGCCCATGAGTCGTATGAATTTGTGCGTTTTCTATATATGAATATGAGGTCGCATTATAATAATTAAAGATTAAACCATACTGATCAAGTCCCGGTAGCTCACTGGTTAAGTCAGGTCCAGTGAGTTCGAATTCACGGGTAGGAAACTTCATATTCGGAGCCAATGGCTCCGATGAGAAAATGTTGTGTTGGTCTTCCGGTTCCGAAATTGTCGGCTAAAAAGACAACTGAAAAACAGGTAAGCTTGTCATTTTTTGTAAGTATGTGTTCTTATGTCTTTGAAATTCCAAAAAAGGAGGATGTCATGCAATGCTCAAGTCTTTCAACGTGTTTTCTACACTACGGAAAGCCGTGAAATGTGTACAGTATTGTCTGAATCATTTGTGCCGTGGGTTGACCGTAGCCGAAATAATACGTCAACAACCTAGATTCAGTCTGTTATTGCCTTTAAATTGGCAAATAAGAGAGACGTTTGCTGTCCTGAAAGCATGAATTAGTATCTTGAACTGTTATAATCGCTGCTGGTAAAGAATTGAAAAGAAATAGCGTAAAAATGATCAAAACAAAGACGGGCTCCGATTATGTGAACCGGCTCTGAATATGTAAGTCGGCACCGATTGATGAGGGCTTCCTTTTACGAATTTAGTTTTTTGTCAGAAATTACTTAATTTATAAGCTCTTTTTTCCCGGAAATACCCTTAGTCCAAACTTTAATACATTTGTTCGATGGAACGTGGCCGAATTTATGACAATACAAAGGACTGATATTGTCACAATTGAAAAATACTGTTTAACATTAGTCTATCTAAATCTTGAATATACGAATGGTCAGTATGTTGCATTTGTAATGCTTTCGTCGTAAGTGCAGCCAACACATAAACTGATACAATGAAAAATATTTGGCATTTTCGGAACTCTACATGGTCTTCCAATAGTCATTCAAAAGCTAAATAGAAAATGGAATGTACCTATCGTAGCAGAGATAATGAATAAAAACACTGCGTCTGCAAAGAATATTTGATTATTTTGCGAATCAGAACTTTTATCTAACTACACATGCATATTACAGAAGCCCGATTACTCTGGGATTAAATACCGTTCTTTTACAAATAAGAGAAGAGAAGAAAATGATACACGCAACACGTTTCAGTAGTCTATATACCTACATTAATTTGCATTATACGATTTATAATGCATTCATCCACATAAAAAATAAAATAAAAATGATAAGAGAGTAAGTGAAACAATTATGTATAAAATATAAGTTACCTCAATAAATTAATTCATTCATTAATTCAAGCATCCGTGCATTCATTCAGTCATTAGTTCATTGCCCATTTGTATATCCTTTGTTCTGTATATCTCTTACCTTGGGCGGGAGTGAGTGAAAGTAGTATATGATATGCCCGATTTGGCTCATAGCCCTTATGATACCGCATCACGCTTACGCATAAACTGTCTTGCTTAACAAATCACACGCCCCTTATAAATTTTATGTAACATTAACACGCTCATAAAATTAACACGCCCTCCCCCTTATCACACCCTCCCCCTTATCCCCCTCATCCCCCTCATCTCCCTCATTACCCTTACGCAAATCCTTGTGCCCCTCATCAAAAACATAAAATGAAAAACCTCTTAATTAATAATATTACTTTTAATTCAATTTTTTTACATATCATAACGCGTTACAAAAAAGTGTCTCCTTCCATTGAAAAAAATTAAAAAAAAAAAAAAAAAAAAAAAAAAAAATTTAAAAAATTTTAATCTCACTCTCTCTTTATCCCCACAACCCCACAACCCCCTCTACCCCTCAACCCCCTCCACTCCCTCATCTCAATAGCTAGCCATTACATGAGATAGTGTGTGACTTAAAATAATGAAAAAAAAAAAAAAAAAAAAAAAAAAAAATTAAAAAAATTTTAATAGCTAGCCATCACATGAGATAGTGTGTAACTTAAGATAATGAATAAAAAATTTAAAAAAATTTTAAAAATTTTAATTTTAATTTGTGTAAAGATGCTTATGAGATTATTTTTACCAAGAGGAGGATTATTTTCTTCTATTAACTATCTTAATCCTAATAATATGTTTTTCGAAGAAAAGTGTGCTATATGCCAATCATGTAAACCTGTTGTATTTCTTCCTAAATGTAATCATGTTTGCATGTGTATTATCTGTTTTATAAGATACGAAAGCAATTGTTGTCCTTTATGCAGAACTAAAAATACTAGTTTTTGTTTGATTTATCCTTATGGAATAAAAAAAAATTGAAAATTTTAAAATTATTTTTGTAAACATATTGTGTAAAGATGAGTAACAAACTTAGCTTACATGAATTAGAAAACATAAATAAATGTTTGATGATGAAACGAAATATTTATCATCCTTGTTATGAAAATAATAGGCAAATACAATTTCCAAAATTTTTCAAACAAGGTAAATGGGGTTGTAATTTTGAATATCATGATGCTCCCATATATTATGAATATAGCCGAATGAAATATGAACACAACAATGAAAGATGGTTTATGCATGTAGGTAGAAAGCGTAATATGGATTATGTGAGTTTATTTATTTTAGATATTGATTTTACCAACAATGAAACAAATTTTCTGGAAAAATTTAAAAATGATATAATGTATTTTAATTATTTAGAGGGAAAAAGACTTAATCAATTTTATCCATCAAATGGTGTATTTTTTATTCACTTTGAAAATAAAAGACATTTACTTAAATATTGGTTTCCTCGATTTAATGATTTACTAATTGAGGAATTAGGTCGTCTTAGATTTTTTACTAATATTAATTATTTTGGTGATGAAGATATGTTGGAAGATATGATGGAAAAAGAAAAAATACATAAAGAGAGAATTAAAGAAAAAGCACAAGATGAACTAGATATTAATTTAGATTACTTACGTATGAGTCTAGGTGGATTATTTAATGATATAGAAGTTAAACTAAGGAAAGAACTTGATTCTGAATTGGAAGATACTATTTTAGAAGATGAAACTGAAATAGAGGGTATCATGGAAAAATACATAGAAAAGTTTAAAGAACTTTATATGGAAGAAGTCAATTATTTAGAAATATAAATATTTAACCTTTTTACTAGGTTAAATATTTAATATGTTTTTGGTCTTGCCCCCTGTGCTTCATACAAATTTCTTTCTTCCTCACTTAGTTCTGGTATTCTATAATGCCCTCTTGCTAAAGTATCATGACTTCCATCCAAAAGTAAGCATCTTTTATTATCATTAAAACTTAATGCTCTTTTATTTATTTGTATTGTGTTTAATTCATGAAGATAACTTCTTATACCACCCATATTTGTATAATAATCTTTTCCTGTATCTAAACAATCCTTATAAGTTTTAAATTTCATTTCTTTTTCTACAACAGACCCTTTTATTCCCTTACATCTTTTTATCTCTGATTTATCTTCTTCATAAATAAATTTTCCATCTTTGTCTAAAACTGCATTTGGGTTAGGATTTTCTTTTGTTTTCTTTTCTCTTTTTAAAGCTAGTTTCTTACAACAATATGTCTTGGCACCCGTACAAACAAATTCTGTCATAATATCCCCTTTTAGTTCATCTTTAAACATGCCTAACACATTTCTATTTTTTTCACTGTGCATTGGATGATTAGGAGGGTATTCACTAAAATCAAACATAGTATCTGCCACTTCTTTTAAATCTTCATAAAGGTCTTCTGTTTCTATCTCTAGTATAAAACTATCTGTATCCGTGTAACACATTCTCACTTTATCTCCATATTTTTCCACAAAATACTCATAATAGTCCAAATACATTGTTGTTTTACTAATATCAAGTATGCTTACTCCTAAATAAATTGGCTTATCATATTTTAACTCTGTTTTTAGCTCCACTGGCCGAAGGCCAGCGGGCTTATGTCATGGCCCGGTGTCCGTCGTGCGTCCGTCCGTCCGTTCGTCCGTCCGTCCGTGCGTTAACTTTTATTTCAAACATCTTCTCTGAAACTACCCATCCAATTTTCATGAAACTTCACAGAAATGATCCTGCCATGGTCCTCTTCAGAATTTCTTGAAAGAATTTGATTCCTTCAAAAACTCTGGTTGCCATGGCAACAAAACTGAAAAATATTGGAAATCTTTAAAAATCTTCTTGTCTGAAACCATAAGGCATAGGGCTACCAAATTTGGCATGTAGCTTTATGTAGTAGACCTCTATCATGTTTCTTGAAATTATAGCCCTGGGGTCAAAATTGGCTCTGCCCCAGGGGTCACAAGTTTTACATAGGCTTATATAGAGAAAACTTTAAAAATCTTCTTGTCTGAAACCACAAGGCATAGGGCTACCAAATTTGGCATGTAGCTTTATGTAGTAGACCTCTATCATGTTTCTTGAAATTATAGCCCTGGGGTCAAAATTGGCTCTGCCCCAGGGGTCACAAGTTTTACATAGGCTTATATAGAGAAAACTTTAAAAATCTTTCTGTACCTAGCCATAAGGCCTAGAGCTACCAAATTTTGCATTTAGCTTGATCTAGTTGGGGTCTACCAAAAGTGCCCAAATTATAGTCCTAGGGTCAATTTGGCCTCATGCTGGGGGAGGGGGGGGGGTGTTTCACAAGATTTACATAGGCTTACATAGGGAAAACTTTTAAATCTTGGTGTACATAGCCATAAGGCTTAGGCTACCAAATTTTGCATAATTATAGCATTATCTAGTGGACAACTACAAAGAGGTCCAAGTTACAGCCCTAGGATCAAGTTTGGCCCTGCACCAGGGGTCACAAGTTTTACATGGGTTTATGGAGTGAAAAGTTCAGAAACCGTCTTGTTACTAGCCATAAGGCCAAGAACTCCCAAATTTGGCACATTATTCTTCTAATACACATATTCCCCATTTAGTCCGACTGTAGCCCTGGGGTCAAAGTTTTATAAGGGCTTATATAGTGAAGACTTCTCTTCATGGTTTATAGTTATAAGCCAGTGGAGCGATACAGGGCCATCATGGCCCTCTTGTTTTCATGTGTACCGCAATTAAATCAGGAGAAAATATAGTATAATCATGGAAGTTATGTTTTTTTGTTAACTTTTTTAAATGCAAATAATTATTACCATTAACTAATTCAATATTTACTCTGTTTCTTATGTTTTCCATGGTTTTACCAAACACAGCATTCATCATTAACTTCCATAATTTTTCTAAAAAATTATTACCAGCTATTTTTGCTTTTGTTCTTAATTCAACGCACTTATCAATATATTTTTTTATTTTTATGCTTTCTTTAAACTTTAATCCACAATGTATTTTTTTTATCTTTAACCCTAAACGCAAGCAAGTTTTTAAAGCTTCATAATGAAGAGCGTATTTTTCTTTATCATATAAGTTAGGAATTAATTTTTCCACCTTATCAACTTTTACTCTTTCTGGTGCAAGAGGTATATCATTATGCTTATCATGTAATTCTTTTGGATACTCTAAATCAACTTCTAAAAAGCATGGATAATTTTCCCAGTTATTTAATTCCTCTTCTGTCATCCATTCAAAATTATCAACAGGCAAAGGTTTAGACATAGCCCAAGGATAAAGACTGTTCTTATCAATATAAATCAAATACTTTGTTGGTTTATTTGAATCATATAACTTACCCATGTATTTATTATTTGCCTTTGCATATCTTTTACTACCCATGCTTACACCACCTCTTTTAATTTTTTCAGTAAATAATAGATAATCTGGGTCTGTGTATAGTTTTAGTTCTATTTCACTTTCCTTTAGCATTGCGTCATATCCATATCCAGGCAAAGTATAGTACCAAGCTGGGTCCAAACCAAATTCTTTAAGAGAAGATAATCTAAAGTTTTCTATAACATCAGCTAGTAGTAAAACATCTACTTCATTGTATAACCCTAAATAATCCCTTATAGTTTTACATTCAAAAGCATGAAATACCTTTAAAGCATGTTCATAATCTTTATCACTAATATGTTCATTGTTTAAACTTGAATAAAATGCTTCTTTCAGTGGTAATTGCGTTTCTTCCAATTTATCAAAAGAATCCAACCATTCATATGGAAAAACACCCTTTCTTTTTAGTAATTTTACTTGTTCTTCTGTGTATTTTTTTATTTCAAAATAAAAATAATCTAAAAATTTAAATTCATTATCTTCTAAATTTTCTGTAAGTTTGTATAAACTACTTGGCAAAAATTTAAAACTATCTAAAAATCTTAATTTAATAAAACTTTTCTTTCCAACCATAATATACTTAGTAAAACTTATATATTTTTCTTCTGTGTTTGGTAAACAATCAATTCTTCCACTTTTTTTACCAAGATATTTAATAAAAATATGAGCATCATAATTAGCTAAATTATGAAAAAAGACAGGTATAAAATTAGGAATTTTTGCTTTAAGATTGCATTTATTATGTGCTGCACCACGATACTTACCAGTAAAATGACAATGGTCTACTACCTTAATATTATCTTCAAATTTACCACTACATATCCAACATTCTTTTTCATTTTCATGTCTTTCCTTTTCTTGTTTTGTTAAAATAACTTCAACTGAAGTTTTATAATACTCATGATAAAGTTGTTTTGCATCTTTGGTTAATGAATCAATAAAATGTTTTTCTGCATCTTTACCAACAAATCCTCTTAATTTTGGCTTAAAAAAATTTATATCAAAACTACAAATTAAGTAATTGTAACTAACTGGTATATGCTTTTGCGTTTTAAGTGTATTATCATTTTTTCCCTTGTTATCTATTGGCTCTAAAATACACTCAAAATCAGCTATTACAATAAATGGAACCATTATTTTCCTGCAATAATTTTCAAACTTAATTGTTAGTTTATCTTTTTCATTTTCTGGATTTGGCATTCTTAAATTAACTCCATCATAATTTTCACAACGTTTCATATGATTATCTAAAAGTTTTTTACTTCCAAAATGACAATTACAAATCATACAATACTCTATATTACCTTTATCTCCTGCTTCTTGTTCTCTCATTAAACCCTTAAAATTTTTTATTAAAACATAATGTGATTTTTCACCATCTTCAATATAAAGTAAATTAACATGATTTTCTTTTAAGCTTTTTATTGTTCTAATTCGATTAATTTTTTTCTTTTTATTATAACCATAAACATTAACACTTATATTTTTATTTTGTCTTTCAAACTTATCAATATCATGTAAGGATACCGGGTAATTTATTCCTTTCATATTTAAGCTATTTTCCTTTGATTTTAAATCATTATCAACTCTTTCTCCATTTTTTTCTTTCATATTTAATGCTCTTAAGATACACCATAAAAAGCACTTATCATCTTTATTTTTTATATTAATACAAACCTTTTTTTTGCTAACCAATCTGGTAATGGCAACCATCCTCCTGCTCTTAATGGCTCAAATAACAGAATGCAACTTAAAATGAACCACACTATCAAAGTACCACCCACTTCCATTTGTAATAAAACTAACAAAATTTTCTAGAATCCTTTCCATCATAGTATAGTATAATTCTATTGCATTAGTTCCTTCTAAATTAATCTCATAACCTGTTTCATATCCACTATGTGTTTTTTTCCCAGAAGAAAAATTAGCTTCTACCCTTTGTTCATTTTCCCCCTCTCCTCTTTTCATAATACATTGCAGATTTGTGTTTATCTTGGTTCCACGGATACTTTTGATAATTTTTACAATTGTTGGTTGTATTAGCTCTAAAAACTCTTGTGGTGTAGCAACAGGTATACCTTTTATTTTATATTGTTTTGCATAATCTTTTAAAGAAGAAGCGTCTTCTTCTACTTTTATTTGGTCTGCTTTACTATAAATATCTTTTATCCTCTTTTTAAGGGCTTCAACTTCAGGTCTAATACTAGGTAACCTAACATTTTCTAAACTTCTTAACAAATCACTAACTGAACTAGTTGTTGGTGAAGGTGTTCTTTGCCTTGATGGCTGGGCTATTGTTGGTATTAAAACAGGGTCGTCAGTGGTTCCCAGGTCTCTATCTAATAATGAAGGACCAGTATTGATTAAAAGATTAATTAATTCATTACGCCTTAGTCTTGAATATCTTCTTAATCCCCTTTCCCTTGCTAAGTTTCTTAATCCTCTTACTGTATATGTATCAAATTGTCGTTCCATATTTTAATATAAAAATAATAAACTTAAGTCAAAATTTTATTATTTTCTTAAAAAATAATAAAATTAGTGAATATCAATCCTATATTTATCTTTCCATACTCTTCCATTCCAGTTTTCAATTGTTTGTGGACAACGTTCTAAAAACTTCCCTGCTTTAAAAATAGATGAAAATTCAAGAACTTCTTCTGATTTAACATCCATTAAAGTAACTCTCCTTGGATTTTTTGAAATATCTTTTAGCCTATCATAATTAGGAATTTTTTTAATTTTTTTTTTATTTTCTTCTTCTGGATAAAGTCCATGTTCCTTTAAAACATCAATAAACTTTTTCTTGTTCCAATAAGAAAAAAATTTAATTTCATTTTCTTTTAATATTTTTTTCATATCTTCAATCTTTAGCATTTTTTTTAATACCAAAAATTACTTAATACACTACACTCATTTTATTCCCATCACTTTGGAAGTTAATTAACCTATCACTAAGTAAGACAGCATACGCTACAGCATTTGCAGGGACATTTCTACTAAAAGTTGCTTTAATATGAATATCAGTTACGCTATATTTTAACTTTTCACTTTGCTTTGACATGTCAAACACAAACAAAGGATAAAGGGTTTTAAAATCTGAAGGAGTAATATTAGGGTTTGACACTAATTCGTCCATGTTAAAAAACTTTCTTCTAAATGAAGCAGCTTCACCATATATTCTACTAAACTGATTTGCAGTAAAATTTATATCATGGTCATATATTGGATATTTTTTTGGACCTAGCATTACATAAATATTTTTTACGTTAAAGTTATCAAATATAGCTGGGTTTTGTTCCTGGTCATTATTTCTTCCATCTTGAAAACCAACAATTAAAAAACGTGGTACTTCAGGAGATGATTTAGAAGATAATCTCCAAGTAAAACCAGTTGATGGTGGAACAGCAATGGAGTCGCTTTGTATCATTCTATAACCAACTGGAAATTTTTCTTTCTTCTCAATAAATTTGTAAAGTTCTAGCTTATTTCCATCTTCCGGCACAACATGTGGCATAAACCAAGATACCTTAAGTAAATTAACTCTACCATCATCGGTACCACCAGCTCTATAAATTGCTTCTTCATCATAATTTCTTGTTAAGGTTAAAGTTTGTTTCATGCCATATAAAATTTTGTTATAATCTTCACAAAAACCAAATATGTGTTTCAATGGGATTCTAAAACTAAATGTTCCAACTGGATTTGAACTAAAAATATAATCCCTTCTTATCTTAAAACCTATATTATTAACAGCATCAGCAGTTGTTGTGGTATCTTTATACCACAACTGGTTTAGTCCTTGTGATTTAGAAAAGTCATCTGGGTATTTTAGCAACCCAAGTATTGTTGTAGTTTCACCAGGGTAATTAATGGATTCTATCTCTTGACCACTAAGTTGATATCTGATATTTTTAAACAGAAACATTATGCCGTTATTTATTAAGGTAACAACATTAGCTGCACCATAAACGGTACCATCATTTTTTACTAATTCACCTGTAAATTGTAAATATGATTCTGAAGGATGATAAAAAATATCTTGGGTTTCAATATCAATCCTAATACTTCCTCCTGGGTTGTTTAGGTTAGTTCCTGTAATAGGAAGATACTCATAGTATTCATATTCACTAATACTATCATCATGCAAAATTGGTGCTTTGATGTTTAAAATATCCATTTTTATTATATACAATTATAATTTTTAAGTGAAATTATAATTGTGTCTCAACTTAAGTTATTTTTACTCCGGAACCCTTTTTATTTAATTTCTTAACTAAATCTTGAATTGCTATGGAACTACCATCTATTAAAGCATTAATATTTTGTGATGTAGGTTGAGTTGGCGTAGTAGGCTGTGTATATTTTTCTAAAATCTTTTTTGATTTTGGGGTTAAAGCCTTTTGAACCAACTTCTTACCTGCATCAACCGCAGCTGTTTTACCTATCTCAAACGCTTTCTTTGCTCCTTCCTTTGCCACACTTTTACCAACATCAACTGCTGAAGATGCTATTTGTTTAGCTGCACTACTAGTAAAAAGCCTTGTAAGAAAATTAGTTATGGTATCAAATATTCCTGCTCCACCATACGCATAACTTTTTTTTAAATCCTCTCTTTTGTGATGGAATCATTTTATAGTATTGACATTAAATTTTTATCAGTTTTTGTATTTAATACATGCTGCCTTTTTAATTCATCACAAATACTTACCAACTCATTTCTTACACCCGTATTACCAGCTTTTTTACTAGCCATTAAAAGGTCAAATCTTTTTAATAGAGCATTAGGGTCAGATGGAATAATGGTAATTCCTTCTCCGGTAGCCTGACTATATTTTTCTTTTTCTTTGATTTCTTCCCAAATAGGTCTAATTATATTAGTCCATTTATAACTTTTACTGCTTCTGACTCTCCCTCTGGTTGGGTCATTTTTAATATAAACAGAGTTGGTTTGTTTTACTAATTTACTATATTTTTCTAAATCATCATTGCTATATTTACTTTTGTCTGGGTTTTTAGATACTAATAACTCCCAAAAACCAGGTGTTCCTTTATATTCCTTACCACCAACTATAATATCATTATCATCAACTATTGTAAGTTTGTCACCAATATAAAAATCACCATCTACATCACGTAACCCAAACGTTGTATCAGCTTCAGATTTAGTAATATATTTTCGTAGGTACTTTTCTGCAACTGGTCCAACAAAATACTTTTCTCCATATTCCTTCAAAAATTCTTTTTCTTTAGATGGATAAGCCTCTATAGAAGGAAAGGCTGGAAACGTAATAGCATTAGGCAAGTTTTCAATCCCCTCTTTAATAGGTTTAAGCCCTTCTGTAATTTCCTTTGTCGCTTCTTTTTGTGTTTCTGTAATAGGTTTAAAAAACTTTGAAAGGTCTGTTTGTAATTCAATATCTCCTAATTTTTCAGCAATTTGACTATCACGTATTCTTTTCTTTGTAGCAAGATAATCTTTTACTGTTTGTTCCCTTTTCAAAGGGTCTTTTATCTTTAAAAATGACATATTTTTTTTTAATTAAAAAATTTTTTTAATTTGTATTATCTATCTCACATGCACAAGAGAATTTAAACTTAGGTGGTTTAAATCTTAATTGTTTTTTTCTACTAACCTCCTGAATTCCTCTCGTGCTTCTTGTTTCCCTTTCTCTATTAAACTCTCTTGGTCCACTAGTTTGCTTTTTTTTCTTTGACTTACTCCTTATTTCTTCCTTCATATTTTTGTATTTTTCCAATTCTTGAACAATTAAGGTAAATTCAGAATGGTCAATTTCATTATCACTAATTGCCTTTGATATGTGTGTGCTTAACGTGTTTAACTTTGAATCAGCTAGCATTTTAATTTGAAGATGTTTTTCAGATTTTGTTCTTGTTCTTCTAACAACAAATTTACTAACCAAAGCACCCAATCCAGAAACTAATGCCATTGCTTCTAAGGCCACCGTTATTGGTATCGCCACAATGGTACTTAATAGGGCTTTTCCACCTGCTCCTGACGCTAGAGTAAATACTGTTATACCTGATTCAACATTATCCACTGTCTTACTAATTTTTAAATATTTTTTATTAAGACTTTCTCTTTCTTTTACTTCTTTTTCTAAAAAATCTTGAATATCAGATATCTTCTTTAGTCTAAAATTTTGCCCATTATCTCCTACATTTATATCTGGAGCACTTGGAATATTCCGAGCTTCTGGTAAACTCGGATAAATCTTCTCTTTTAGTTCCATTTTATTAATTACAAGTTATTTTTTAAATAGAGTAGTAAAGACGGCACAAAAAAGTATTTTTATCAATTTTAATTGATTTGCTCGAGTTGTTTGATATTGTTGTTACAATATCATCAATTTCTTCTAATATTACTTCATTTGTTAAGCTTATCTCTTTCAGTTTTAATTCTTCTGATAAAGAAATTAAAACGACACCCCTACTCATTAAGAAACCAAAGCCTAACGCTATTGTTTTTGTTTCACCTGGTCTTATCATTATTTCTTTTTGAACAAAAATATCCCAGGTAACACTATTTATTTTTTTAGGCTTATACGTCATTTCTGCTGGCTTCCAAAAAATAGTTTTTGGTTGAGTTATTTTTGGCTTCACTCCAAATTTGTAAACATTCATATTTTTTAATTTACAAAATAGCACCTAATAGAGGGCCTATTAAAGGAATTTTAGAAAATGGACTATTAGGACCTAAAATAAGTCCTTTTCCATCATAAAATTTACCTCCTTGTTTTAAGAACAAGCCATCACCAACTGAACTTAATCCTTTACATTTAGCTGGCTTAAGATATAAACCTTCTCCATCTGTTTCTACTTGACAAACACGTCCTCCCTTTTTAAGGAAAAGACCATTACCCATTGCCTTTTGTACACCTGAAGAGGCAAGCCCTGATAATGCACCAACTCCTAATGCTGGTAATACAGTCTTTGCTAATGCTGGTAACGCTGCTGATGCAAGGCCAGCCAACATACCAAGAAAACCACCTTCTATTTTCATGATGTGCTTAAGCTGTCTTTTTGACATTTCTAAAGTTACACCTTTTCTTTGTTCATTAGCTTTTATTAGTTTCTTTACTTGTGTTTTTGTTAATGCTATTAAATCATTTCCATGCAAGTCACCATGACCTAAACGAATTCTTATTGGTCTTTCTGATTTAATGGCACGCCTAATTTTTGTTTTTTGTCCTTCTGAAATATTTACTTTTGCGTTAATGTAATCTGTCATTTTATATTAATACAAATAATGTATTAATATATTTATCTAGCCTCTCGAATATGAAATCTAATTGTTAAATTCTCACCTCTAAGATTTAGTAATGTTCCATCTTGGTCAGTAATTGAAACATTAAGGTTATGAATTTCATTTAATGTTAATGGGAGATAAACTAAATTTACTGGATTTTCTATTATTTCATACCCTGGTGACACATTTGGAAAAAAACTATAAATTGTATTTTTTTGTGAACCATTAACATAACTTCCTGAAATTAAATCAATATTAACTAACAAACTATTAATACTAAGAATATTTACTACATTTTCCGATTCATGAAAACCTTGTACATATTTTGCTCTGGTAAATCCTAAAACTTTTGAAATAGAATTTTGTTGATTAAAATCTACTTGATAACCATTTTCAAGAGTAAGAACAGACTTTAAAGTATTAGTGTTTGCAGAAATATTAATAAAATATTCTTCATTTACAGCGTCATAATGACCTTTTTTCCTCATTTCTTGTTGAATAAAATCATTAATATCAACTAAATCATAACTTCCTTCTGGTATTTTTATTTTTACCCATGAAGCAGCATTGTCTGGTGAATAAACAAAAGTGTCATTGCTTTTATCAATATTAGGAAATGAATAGTATGTTTCAAGATTAACCAATGCTATTTCATATTCTTTATCCTTTTCTAATTTAAGTGGGGGGTTAAATCTTGTTCTAAAATTTGTTTTGTTGTCACTTACAATAATTTGAAATGATGTTTTATGGTCAGTGTTTTTTACTATTTTTTCAAGTAATTCTTCCATTTTTTTATATTACTAAAAGGTTATTTATGAAATGATAAGTCTCTTTCTTTATAGTAAACTAAATTAGTTGCAGAAACCTTAGCAAAGCTGAAATAAGTTAAGGTGTTTATTGCTCTTAATTCATTAACATGAACCATAAATTTTCTTCTTTGTCTTATATGCTTAACATTAGTTCTATCTTCATTTTCTTTTTTAAAAATCATTCCTGCCTGTTTTATATCATTGAGTATTTTTGAAATATGATTTTGTATAAAAAAAATACATACTTTTTTCCCATCCATGCCCTTAAAACTTTTTGCATAATTAAGAAACTCTTTTCTTAATTTTAATGCAACAAACATATTTCTGAAATACCTTTCTGAACAATTTTCTTCAAATTGGATTGGAAAAAATTCTTCTACAAGAGTTATCATCATATCTTCAATTTCATTTACACTATAGCAATTTAAATTTTCTTCATTAACCTTTCTATTAAGACTTGCTTTTATTAAGTTTGCCATCTTTCCTATATCATCCTTTACAAAATTAAAAAAATTTTCAAATTTTTAATTTTTTAAAAAAATTTTTAATAATAATTTTTTTAATTTTGTGGAAAGTAAAACTCATCAAAACCATGTCTGTATTTACCATTATCTTTTGCGTTTGTTAAGTCTAAAACAATGAAACCATGTGGTTTTTCCCAACACTTTTTACAAAAATTAACAAACTCCTTTTTTGGCATATCATCCCCTACATGGTCACTATAAATATGATTAAGATTTTTTAAGTCTTGTCTAAACAAACAAATAAAATTAGCATTTTCTCTTATAGTTTGTCGTGGTAACCTAAAATAATTTTGAGAAAGATAAAAGCAATCTGCGTTACTATGCCTACCACATACATAATAGTTTTCACATTTGTTTTGTTTTTCTAAAAGTAAATCATCAAAAATCATTAAATTTTTATCTTGTTCATTTAAATTTCTTGGGTCAGGTACATCACATGCGTTTTCAAAAAAATCACAATTAATATCAGATTTTTTTTTAATTGTTTTACTCCACTCTTCAACTATCGCAACAGGTGAAATGTCTTCATTTTGTATTTCATCTTTAAGTGAAAATAATTCTAGTATGTATTCTTTTGGTATTTTTTCTTCAAAGGCTTTTTTAAGTATACGGTATTCAGGCTGAAACAAACTTTTACCAAAAATAGATAAGTTATCATAGTCCAACCAATCAGGCCTTAATAAAAAGTTAAGTAAAAGTGTTGTTTTACCACATCCTGATTTAACAACTATTAACCCTCTAATACTTTTTGGTAAAAGGGGATGATTATGCCTTGTTCTTAAGTTTTCATTCCATGATAAATTAGCGATGTCCATATTTTATATTAAAAATTTTTATTTAATATATAAAAAATGTATTGCGTTAAGTGTAAAAAAAAAACTGAAACAACCGATTTTGAATGTGTGGTAAGTAAAAATGGAAGAAATATGAAACGGGGTAAGTGTGTTGAATGTGGTACCGTTAAAACACAATTTATTAAACAAGAAGGTGGTTCATTGTTAAACAAGGTTATCAATAACTTACCTGTTGAAATGCACTTACCTGGTCATAATTTTACTGGTCCCGGTACAAAGTTAAAGAAAAGATTAAATTCTGATTTAACTCCTAAAGAATGGTCAAAGCCTGTAAATCGTGTTGATAAAGCAGCATATCATCATGATATCTGTTACCTAAAACATAATGACACAAAAACAAGAAATGCTGTTTGTGATAAAAATATGCTTAAAGAGTTAAAAGGTATCTATAATCCATCAATTAAGGAAAGAGTGGAAAGAGGATTAGTTTCTTCATTAATAGGAACAACGGCAAAATTTGGAATGGGAGTTAAAAAAAAAATTTAGAAAACATAACGCTAGCAGAAGAATTACATAAACCTGTAAAAAGAAAATTTAAAAAAAGGAGAGTTAGAGTAAATGGTATTGATAGGATATGGGCTGCAGATTTAGTAGATATGCAAGCATTTTCTAAACTTAATCGTGGTGTAAAATATCTTCTTGCTGTCATAGACATCTTTTCAAAATATGGCTATCTTATCCCCTTAAAAGATAAAACAGGAAAATCTGTTTCTGTTGCATTGAAGAGTATTTTTAAGGAAAGAAAACCCGAGAAAATGTGGGTGGATAAAGGTAAAGAGTTTTATAACAAAGATGTTAAAGACTTTATTGAATTATATTCCACTGAAAACGAGGAAAAATCAAGCGTTGTTGAAAGATGGATTAGAACAATGAAAGAAAAAATGTGGAAGTATTTCTCTGCTCACTCAACAAAGGTTTATATTAATGTATTACCAAATCTTGTTAAGGAATATAATAACACAAAGCATTCTTCTATTAAAATGACGCCGGTTGAAGCAAGTAAGAAGAAGAATGAAAATAAAGTTTGGATAACATTATATCCTGATTATAATCAAGTAAGAGAGGATGTTAAACCTAAATTTTCTGTTGGAGACAAAGTAAGGATAAGTAAAAAGAAAAAGACTTTTGAAAAAGGTTATACCACAAGATGGACTGAAGAGGTTTTTACAGTTTCAGAAGTAAAACATACATCACCTATAACATATAAAATTGAAGATTTAAATGGAGAAGAAATAAAAGGTAGCTTTTATGAACCTGAACTACAAAAAACAAGACAAGAGGTGTATAGGATAGAAAAGGTTATTAAAAAAGGAAAAAAGAAATCTCTTGTAAAGTGGAAAGGTTATTCTGATGAGTTTAATTCATGGATTGATAATAGTGCTATTGAAAATATTTAAATATAAAAAATGCATGATATTTCAATTCATAATATAACTTTAAAAAATAAACCTTTAAGTAATTTTGAACTAGAGGATGCTTCAAAAAAATTAAAATTAAAAAATTTTAGAGGAATATTTTTACGTAACACTCTACCTAAAAAAGTAAAAAACAAAGAATGTGGTATATTAAATCTTGATGACATAGGTGGACCTGGTACACATTGGGTAGCATGGTTTAAAGATGGTAAAACTAAAATTTATTTTGAGAGTTATGGTATTCAACCACCTCTTGAAATCATAGATTATTTAAAAAGCCCATTACATTACAATACTGACCAATTACAACAAGCTGGGGAAGTATTTTGTGGCCATCTATGTTTGTATGTTCTTAAAGAGTTATGTTTAGGTAACAAATTTCAAAATGTTTTAAATAAGCTTTTTTAACAATAAAAAAATGCCTGTTGATAAATTTGGTAGAATGAATGAAGTAAAAACAACTGGTGATGGTGTTTCGTTAGCTTATATTAGTAATAATTTTTTACGTAAAGATGGAACAACAAGCGTTACTGGTTCTATAAATATGAATGGTAACACATTAACTAGGGTTAGTAATCCAGTAAATCCACAGGATGTTGCCACAAAGAACTATGTTGATAGCGCAAAAGGGTCGATAGATGAAAATGGGGGATATAATGTGCAAGGATATTTAAATATGTATTATAACAGTATTAGAAATGTTAAAGAACCAGTATACTCTAGTGAAGTTGCCACTAAAAATTATGTTGATAGAAGTGGTAGAGCTATAGTTCAACAACAAGATGGTTCTTTTTCTGCTGTTAGTGATATAAATATGCGGGGATATACTTTAACTGATGTAATAGATCCTGCTGAACCACAAGATGTTGCTACAAAAAATTATGTGGATGGTGCTAATAGGGCTTTTATACGTGGACCAGGGGGTTATATAGCAAGTGGTGATGTTTCTATGGGTGGACGAAGAATTTCCAACCTTGGAACACCTAGAGAAGATGGCCAAGCAGTAAATAAGTATTATGTAGATGCGGTTGTTAATGTAGCTACCGCAGGTGATAAGGCTTTAACAAAAAACCGATATGGAACTTTTTTAGCAGCTGGGAAAATAGATATGAACACCAACCCAATCACTGGATTACCAAATCCTACAGAACGTGATTCAGCTGCCAATAAAAATTATGTTGATAATGGTGGAGCTATTGTTAAAAATCCTGATGGAAGCTTTAAAGCAATATCTAATATAGATTTTCAAGGTTTTTCTATAAAAAATGCTGGGACGCCTTTAGAAGAAAGAGATTTAGCAACAAAATCCTACGTGCATAAAAAAGTATCACTTCCTTCTCTCATAGGCCCTAAACCCATTATAAGCATTCATGCAGAGGAAAAGGGAGCATTAGTGAATGGTGAGTATGAGTTTTCTTTTGGTAATGGTAGCTCTTGAAAGGACCATGGGATAGGAGGTTATTGTATGGCAGCCCCTGGTAGAATTATAAGAGGTTCTTTAATGGTTTCTAAAGGTAATAGGTTTTTACCGGAAGAGGTAAAAGTTAACATTGTCATAAATGGGGTTGAACAGATTGACTACTCTATAATAAAAAATGCTCGAGAAAAATGTAGTTGTGCTGTTTTTCCACGACCTTTAGAAGTAGAACAATGCGATGTTATAAACTTTATAACAAGGTCAGATAACCCTAATGCAAAAAACTCGTATCTGTCAATATTGGTAGAGTTGGACTTGTAAAAATATTTAACCTAGTAAAAAAGGTTAAATATTTTTAATTTAAGTAAAATAAAACATTATTAAAAAAATGCCATTCGTTAAGCCAGATGATGTTGATTTATCAAAAATATTTCTAGGTGACATTTATGTTGCTACACAGCCAGCACCTTATCAAAGCGTGCCAATAAAATATGATTATGGAAAAGGAATAAAAGGAGATTTTGTCATAAGAACTCCTTTGGTTTCCTCTAGTGGGATAATAGAAAATAAAGATAAAACAACAGGGAAATTAGAATCATACAGTTTACCTGTTAATCTTACAGAAGAAGATGAATTTACTGAATTGTTTATAAATATAACAGAACAAATAAAAGAATTGTTAGAAAAAAAGAGAGGAGAATTAAGAAAAAATAAAAAGAAGTCAGTAAACATAGATGATTTAAATATTGTTAAGTATAAGGAGGATGGAAGTCATTTTGTTTATGCTAAATTGTATACAGATAAAGATAAGAAAATAACAACAAACTTTGAAATGCCTACTAAAGAAAAAGGAAAACCATTAAAGAATATCGTTCCTTTAGAATGTAGAAGATGCGATATAAAATGTTGGGTGGGATTAAAAATAGAAAGTGTGTTTTTTAATGAAGTTTTACAGACAATTAGAGTAAGAGCAACAAATGTAATAGCAAAAAAGATAATAGAAAGAGAAGAGAATGAAAGTATTTATGATGAAGATTTAGACTTATTTAATGATTCATCAGATGAAGAAGATAACTGATTGAAAAATAATATATTTTCTTAATGAAAAGAAACTATATTTCTCTTATAATTTTATTTTCTTTTTTACATACAGGACATTCCCCTTTATTATATAAAATATAACAATCTTTACACAAACAAATATGACCACAATTACAAAATAAAATATTCGGTTTTTCATCTTCGTTAGAACATGCAACACAAGATTCACTTAAAAAAGTTTTACCTTCATTAATTAAATAATAATTATTAAGTATCTCACTGCAGGTTATTTTTAAATTTGGTATTATTTCCCCTATCTCAGGTGACCTTGTTCTTAAAATTCTAAATACATCACATACTTCATTAACCCGCTTATAATATTCTTTGGTAAAACCCCTTTCCATTTCATCTTGACTTAAATTTGATAAAATATCTCTTAATTGAATTTCATCTTGGCTTAAATTTGATAATACTTCTCTTAAATGAATTTCAGGTCTAATAATTCTGCTAAAGCTAGTTCAGAACGTTGTGTCACTATGTTATCATCATCTCTATGTCTTCTTTCAATTAATTCTGATGACCATTTTTCACTATAATTAAGTATTCTTTTAATTTTACGTTCTATTTCTTCTTCATTCATTTCCCAATAACACCCAAATGCTGTTTTATTTTTACTTACTAAAACCCTCATAGCTACATTAGCTGCTTGTAAATATTTAATACAACTATAAAATTTATATAAGTTACTGTG
Source organism: Tridacna gigas (assembly GCA_945859785.2). NCBI lineage: Eukaryota > Metazoa > Mollusca > Bivalvia > Cardiida > Cardiidae > Tridacna > Tridacna gigas. The sequence goes on from OX244033.2 coordinate 47,821,117, forward strand.
TAAAGCAATAGGAAAAGGAACAAATAATGTATTTTCATCATTTTTTATATCACCACCAACACATGAGAAAAATGTAAATTTTATTTGAAACTCTTCTTCTTCTCTTAGTAATTTATATCTTTTACATTCTTCACAATCTTCTTTAAACTTTTTTATTACTTTAAAAAATTTACCATTTTCTTTTAAACTAAAACAAATGATTTTTTTCTTAAATTTACCTAAACCAAAAAAATCTTTTATTTTAGCAATGACACCCACATAAAAAGTAGAACAATGAGATTTACTCCATTCATAATATAAAAAATTAATAAAATGTTTTTTATTTGATTTAATAAAAAAAAGAGGGGATGAAATTTTATAATTATCATAAATTTTAAAATCACCTTCTTTTTTAAAATTCTTAAAAGGTAGTTTGTTTCTTTCTATGTCTTCAATTTTCTTTATTACTTGATTATTTTTTAATTTACCAACTTCCATTTAAAAATAAAAAAAATTTTTTTAATTTAAATTTTTATTTTTTTCATAGATATTGTTTTACATAATGGACAAATGGAAGAAAAAGAATTATGTTCATCACATGATTCACAAATACAAAGATGACCACAATTAGTAAATATAATACTTGGTTTGTTGTTTAAGCAAATGGAACAATTATCTTCAATAAAAGAGGAAGAGGGGGGAGATGATGAAGCTAATTCATTAAAAGAGGATGTGGAGGAAAATGATAATTGTTCATCTTCAGTTAAAGAAGGGGAGGGGGGTGATGATGGATTATATTCTTCAAGAAAAGAGGATGTGGGGGGCAATGATGGATTATCATAAATATTATTATAAACAATATCATTAGTAATAAAAGTCCTTTCTGGTCCATAATAATTCACAGCAATATCAGTATGTCTTTGAAAACCTTCACCATGATTAATTGTTAAAAATCTATTATTTCTATTTCGTACATTTTCTCCATAGAGATATCTGTGTAAATGGCTCCAAAATTCACCTTAAAATTCAACAAAAGAAGTATAGCATCTAGGAAATAAACAAATATCTATATCTTTAAATGTTAAAAATGGAAATATATAATAATAATCAGGCTGTTTATCTCTACAAATATCTTTAAGTAAATTAAATAAAGCTTTTTCATAAGTACTAAGAAAATTATCTCCTTTTTCAAATGGTATTCTAATACCAGTATAAATTGGTCTTCCGATAAAGCGATATATTTCGTCTCTAATAACAGTATCTGGCCATGCAGTAAAAACTAATGTATCAAAGTCTGTTTCTTCTAACCTACGCTTACTATACTCATAATAAACGAAAGGAAGCATCTTATGTAAAAGATAAAAAAAATCTTTTTCCTTTTCTAAAAAACAAAAATAAAATTGAAACAGTTCTTTATTTGAATCATATGAATGGTGTGCCATACACCTTTTGTGTATTAAGCAATTTCTTAATTCAGAATATTGATTATGGTTAAGTCTTAATAATACAGACATTTTTTTACAATATGTTTTAAAAAATTATTTTTTAATTTTCAATTTTTTTTTATTTTTTGTTTTACAAACAGGGCATATGTTTGAGAAACCATTTAAGGTATCACATTTCTTGCATAAGCATAGATGACCACAATTACAAAACAATATGTCAGGTTTTCTTTCAAGGCAGATAACGCATTTTGTTTCGTAAAATGTTTTTGTTGGAAGTAATTCTTCTTCATCCTCCCTTTCAATCTTAGAAATTCCATCAGAAGAATATTCTATTGTGTATGAACCATCTTGAAATGAACTTATGTTGTTACACCAAAATGATTCAAAATCTTGGTTAGTAAAATTTCTTTCAATACTCATCTTTACACAATAAGATTTAAAATTTTTAAATTTTTTTTAATTTTTTAAAAATTGATTTTACCAAAATTTTTTTTAAAAATAAAGTAGCCCATAAATAACATCAATGTGGGTTTCCTGTACTCTCAACATCTGGGATTTAAGCATTTATCTTTTTGTTCGTTTGAAGGATTATTACTCATTCTTATACATATATACTTACTTGAGAAGTAAATATATAATTTATTCATAATCTTTAGTAACACACTATCTCAAGAAATGGCTAGCTATTAAAATTTTTTTAAATTTTTTTTTATTCATTATCTTAAGTAACACACTATCTCATGTAATGGCAAGCTATTGAGATGAGGAAGTGGAGGGGGTTGAGGGTGATGAGGGGGTTGTGGGGTTGTGGGGGATAAAGAGAGAGTGAGATTAAAATTTTTTTTATTTTTTTTTATTTTTTAAAAAAAATTTTCAATGGAAGGAGACACTTTTTTGTAATGCGATATGTGAGGTAAAAAATTGAATTAAAAGTAATATTATTAATTAAGAGGTTTTTCATTTTATGTTTTAAAAGAGGGACAAAAGGATTTGCGTAAGGGTAATGAGGGAGATAAGGGATATGAGGGGGATAAGGGGAAGAGTGTGATAAGGGGGAGGGCGTGTTAATTTTATGAGCGTGTTAATGTTACATAAAATTTATAAGGGGCGTGTGATTTGTTAAGCAAGACAGTTTATGCGTAAGCGTGATGCGGTATCATAAGGGCTATGAGCCAAATCGGGCATATTATATACTACTAGTGAATGAGTGAGTGGTCACCTAATATTTAAGGGGAATAGGCTTATGTGGTAAACCTGAAACGTAATGTCTTACACATAAACAGTTCGGGTAACAATTTTATGTTTATGCATAAGTTGCAAAAAAAAAAAAAAAAAAAAAAAACCTCAAACTGAGACGTGTAAGCAAGCTAACGACATACGCATTGTAAATGCTACATGACACCATTTTTCCAACCAATGCTAAATGAATTTTGAAAAAGCAATCAAATCTGCAGTGGTTCGAAAAAAGATGTGTCACATTTACAATGCGTGTGTCATTAGTTTGCTTACACACAATCAATTACACTGCAATATTAAACTTCTTGTTCACAAACGCGAACCTTAACCCTTAGCTTCTTGGTAAGATACGTTGGCAACGAATATTGATTAATTTAAGGTCCAAATTACAGCTTCACCGCTCATACCAGAGATTGTGAAGAAGACAACTTTGTTCGTTTTTTTTTTTTTTTAATTTATGCCAGAACGTACAATTGTTATCCGAAATGTTTATTTGTAAGACATTACGTTTTAGTTTGACCATATCAGCCTGTTCCTCTTATATATAAGGTGATCACTCACCCACTCACTCACTCACTCGTCAACTAATGCGAGACACAGAGGACATAAGATATACAAATGGACAAAGAACTAATGGTTGAATTAATGCATGGATGCTTGAAAGAATTAATTAATAAATTAATAGTTATAACTTAAGTTTGATACATATTGTTACACTTACACTCTTTTCAGGTTACATTATCAAGTGTAAACAATTATGTTGATGAATGCATAATAAACTGCAAAATGCAAATGTATGTATGTGGACCACTCGAACTTGTGTGACGTGTATCATTTTCTTCCCTTCTCTTACTTGTAAAGGAACAGTGCTTATTGCCAGAGTACTGCGGCTTCTGTAATATGCATGTGTAGTTTGGCAGAAAATCAAATATCCTTTGCAGACTTATTTTTTTTTTTTAAATTCAACATTTCTGCTACGATAGGTGCATTACATTTTCTATTTAGCTTTTGAATGACTATTTGAAGACCAAACAACGTTCCGAAGATGCCAAATATTTTTCATTATATGAGTTTATGTGTTGGCTGCACTTACGGCGAAAGCATTACAATTGCACATACTGTATATGTAGACCATTCGGTTAATCAAAAGCTACACAAAAGTATTTTCAAAATTTAGATAGACTAATGTTAAACAGTATTTTTCAATTGTGACAATATCAGTCCTTTGTATTGTCATAAAGTCAGTCACGTTCCATCAAACAAATGTATTAAATTTTGGACTAAGGATATTTCCAGGTAAACAGAGCTTATAAATTAAGTAATTTCTAACAAAAAACTAAATTAGCATAAGGAAGCCCTAATCAATCGGTGCCGACTTACATATTCAGAGCCGGTTCACATAATCGGAGCCCGTCTTTGTTTTGATCATTTTTACGTTATATCATTCAATTCTTTACCAGCAGCGATTATAACAGTTCAAGATACTAATTCATGCTTTTAGGACAGCAAACCTCTCTCTTATTTGCCAATTTAATGGCAATAACAGACTGAATCTAGGTTGTTGACGTATTATTTCGGCTACGGTCAACCCACGGCACAAATGATTCAGACAATACTGTACACATTTCACGGCTTTCCGTAGTGTAGAAAACACGTTGAAAGACTTGAGCATTGCATGACATCCTCCTTTTTTGGAATTTCAAAGACATAAGAACACATACTTACAAAAAAATGACAAGCTTACCTGTTTTTCAGTTGTTTTTTAGCCGACAATTTCGGAACCGGAAGACCGACACAACATTTTCTCATTGGAGCCATTGGCTCCGAATATGAAGTTTCCTACCCGTGAATTTGGGTTCGTTTGGGAATCTTTTTGATAATCGTGACAAGAAACATCTTTTAAAAAAATTGACGGTGTAAATTTGCCAGAAAATAGTCAGGGGCCCTTAAAATAAACATGCCTACATATTTTACCAATCACAAGTTTGTTATTTGTTATCAGTACCAAAAAGTAGGTCAAAAGCCAGCATTTTCAGCTACGCCAAAAAAGATAGTCAGGAAGTCAGAATTCACTCTGTGTCACTTTTGAACACACATTCCAACAAGTAACTAAGCAAGCACCTATGGGATACTAAAAATGTGCTTTCTACAGACGGGTAATTGATTGATACAGCTACATTTCAACATATTTTTTCTTCTCTTGGAACTGAATATATTGTTCCTTAAACTGTGACAGGTTTTTGCCCAATTGAGGTGGGGCGGGGGGGGGGGGGGGGCAATAAGGCAGGTTTTATTGTAGTTTACGTGGAGAAGTAGCATATGGCATTGGAAAATGTTTCGTGCAAAGAACTGGTAAAATGGTGTATGGATAGATGCACTGACTACCAAAATAGTACTTAAAACTGTTGAAAAACGCCGTTACACTCCAAAGAAGTATTCATATAGCTTACATAGTCCACAAACCTTACCAAACTGAGCACCTCTGTTACTGGTAACCCTAGAAGATCCTGAGCAAAGCTTAACCCTAGGCAAATTATGCGCTTTTTGCAAAAAAAAAGTGGATCACGTTCACACTGCGAGGAATGTGAAATCTGGTCGGAGATATTTTTATTAGCTATTCTGAGAGATATTTCTGCATGTGCAAAGAAACGTGGACATCGTTTCATGTCACTATACGTTCGGCGATAGCTCAGATATTCATATGTGTTATGAGTTTCATCAGTCCTAGGCGGCGCTCTTAAGTGTATTGCCCACAGGCACTTACACTCAGACGACAAACTCTATGGATTGAAATCGAAACAAGAACGGTAGAATAAAGATTTCATCACCAGTGAGTCGTGCAAGACGCCACCCCATTTTTCTGCGTGTACCGTTTGTTGCACAAAGTTATCATTAAATAAGTATAAAACTAATCTTCCAGTTTCCCGCATATAAAGGCTTACTGCGATACTAGGTTACGGTTAAGAAATCAAAGTACTGACAGACTAGCGAATTTGATTGATTGATTGTTTGTATGGTGTTTTACCCTGTTTTCAACATTATTTCAGTTATGTAGCGGTGGCCAGTACACATACCCATGCGTTCCTGGAGTTTCTTTTACTAGTACTCCGCACAATATTCTTTCCAAGCCACTGGCTGCTTTCCCACATAACCATTGTCGAAACGTGAGAGAGAAATGTATCCTGTCCCAATGACTATCATCAATCCTCGGAGAGAAATTTGCCGAGTCGTGGATCGAACCAGTGACCTCCTGTTCTCAAGTCCTGTACACTACCGAATGAGCTGCCGGGGCTATGCGTGCTATTGGTTAACTATAATCCAGTTTAAGTTTGACCCTTAAGCTGCTAAAAATGTTGAATGAAACTTCCAAGCCAATGGTAAACACCTGAATATTGCTATTTCAAAAGTACATTTTGGAGAAAATATATCCTCTTATCGGACAGTGTAGATCCAAGATCAAACTGCATGCTCTGTGCAGTCTGATTTTAATCCACACTGTCCGCAAAAGGTCATTGAGTCGCGGTAGTGCTGGTAAAGAAACTCCAGGAGAGCGTAGATAGGTGCTCTGGCCGCCGCAATATCACTGAAATAATGTTGAAAACGGCATTAAACACGATGCAATCAATTAGTCAATATCCAATAGCACACGATTTACTTACATGTAACGATTTAACTCGCTTTGAAAAACGAAAAATTTGACACTCGTCCAAATTCAAAGCTGTTGCAGACCATATAGTACTGTAGCTGAACTGGTGAAAATTGATTCCAAATGGGCAGGAAACAATGTGGGGAAAGGAGAAAATGATGGTTACCAGCATTTTCTCTTATCTCGCAGTGTTTTCAAAGGGATTCTACCCCAGTATTGTTAAAACGTGGGATTGTTTGGTAAAGAATTAATATTCAAGGCTAGAATAACAGTTTAACATAACCCTTTAACTGTACACAATGATCTAAATAATGAATGACTGAAGGAATGACAAGGGTTCCCTGTCCAGTGAGGGTTAATATAACTGGGATTTGCAGCAAGTTACCTAGGTGTATCTATTAATAGATTCATTCATAATGTTACAGTGGTGTAGGAAAAAGTGATTCTCTGCTTTGCATAGGTCACTTAATTTACATATAAGCAAAGATCGTGTACCTTATAAATGACATCTTGTTCAGTTTATTACTTTGTAAGAAGACATGTTCAAATTCGAGTGGTAGAGATTTAGTTGTCTTTATCAAAATTGTCATATATAACAGAATTAAGACTTCTAACAGAAAGAAGTATTTTCTGTGAGGAAGTATTTGGCAACTGTGGGGTTTTTTGTTTACTTTGACTCTAGGTCAGTCATGATGCCTATAGACTAGCTTCGCTAGTCAAAAAAGTATTCCCATGCTGTACATATCATTCCTTTAATGATATAGATACAGGAAAACTGACATCTAATCGTACAGTAAGAAATAAACGGTGGGTAGCTAATCGTACAGTCAACCTGCGGACAGTACCTCAATAAAAGTTGAATAATTTCAAAAGGAAAAACACTGAGTAATATTATTGATATTTGTAAGTGAAGCTGAATGATTTCTTTATCTGCGTGCATTATCAGAAAGTGGTTTAAAGTCTCCTCAGAGGAATAGAAAGCAAAAGTTTAGCGGTCACAGCAACCGTCAGCTGCAAAAATCAGTGATTCGGCATTACTGTGCACAAACGGCAGGTTTTATGTCCTAAATCGCAGTACATGTGAGTAGAAAAATATCTTGGCTTTCAAATGATGTACATCTCATGAGTTTCTGTTAAATAGAATTCCTTTGCGTGCCTGTGTTTGCAAACTTGTTTACCGTAGCTAACTGATATTGGGTGTACAGTGACTGCAGCTTCCGATTTGCGAGACTGTACGTTGGTCCTTAGTGATTTATAGAACACTTTATACATCGTATGATGGTTAAAAATGTCAGTTTAATATTTGTCTGGCTTGAACAGCAAATTTACACAGAAAGGCCATAATTCATTGTCATAATCCGCCAACTCTCTAGCTAATATGGTTATGTAGGCTTATAACACCCTCCAAAATAAATTGTTGACAGACAGTAGTTGCGCATTACAGCATTTTAAACCCTTTTAACCTAACGTCTGAATGGCTGCAATGCAAACAATTCAGTAGCTCTAACATTTCCATGACAATAAATCTTTACTAATTTTTCTAGCCAAATACCTCTTTAAATGAGCCATGCTCTGTGAAAAGGAGTTAAATGCATCTGCAAAAAGCATCGTCACACGTCAGCCTGCGCAGTCCGTGCAAGCTGACCTGGGCCGAAACTTTCTTGCATCTGAAAGGACTAGTCTACCTCAATATTCAGTCGGTTATTAAACAAAATGGATTTCATGGACCCATACTTGTTGATGACTTACATGCTATTATGCATCGTGGAGGTGCATTGAATCCCCTTTTGCTAAAGCGCGGCTCATATGTTTCATCTCCTGATTTATCACTTTTTTCGGTGTGATTACTATTGGCCAAAGAATTTAATGATGAGATGCTTTTTTCTGATATTTCGGAAACTCTTCCATTCTAACTCAGACTCTATATATGGCGTGCAACACACGAAAAGGGGCCTTCAGAAATATGCATAAAAGTGTGTCGTCACAGATCAGCCTGTGCAGTCTGTGACTAATCCGAGACGACACTTCCCGTTTTTGTGCGATTTTCTGCTTCACGAAAGTCTACTGTATAAAAAAAAATCTTATGTAGTCGTAGAGTGCTGTCTCGGATTAACCTGCGCGGACCGCGCCGGCTAATCCGGAAGACACTTTACGCAATTGTCCGAAGGTCTCATTTCGCATTTTGCTGGCCATATATGGAAAATGTACAATTTTACTAAATTTTCTGTCACACAAAAGCTAAAATGCCTTGGGGTGATACCCTGCCATACCGTTGATTTCATAACATTGTATCCAGATACAGTCTGTAGTGGCTAAATGCAGTCGTGGACAAAAGTTTGTGATAAGTATCTGTGGGTATCTGCAAGTGCCGGAGGCTTTCAAATTCCTGGCATGGGAATTATTCATGACTTACATTGTGTTATATATGTTACAGCATAGACTGACACGAAAACGAAACTGTGAATGTGATACAAACTTATCTTATTTTATACCCGTTGTACACTAAATAAACGCAAATTTGGTATCAAACTGTTTGAAAATCATTTCTTTCTCGAGGCTTTCGTTTTGCATTACATGTTTTATGCGGAGACTTTTGTGCCATCCGGATGTTTAGATCTATGTAGAAATTTCATTTTTCAAGTATCATGGTTTGAAGTAAAATAATTGGAAACCATGATAGTTAAGAAATGAAATTTCTACATAGATCTAAACATCGTATGGCACATTTGTCTCATATTGTAAAATTTGTCTAAAATACAATTAAAAAAAAAAAAAAAAAAATGGAATAGGAGAAAAAATGCTTGTTGCCTGCATTTTCTCCTTTTCCCCACAACGTTTAAAAAAGACAGTTTTTCTTGGCGGCACTTTAAGTTGGGATTTTTTTCGTAAAGGGTCAATTCAGAATTATGATTTTTTTTTATCATATGTGGTAATATAAAACTCCATAGAACTTTGCAGTTTTCACTTTTAAAAATCTTCGACCAGCTAAAATGCAAGTTAAAAACATACAATTGAGGGCTTGTGTAAGGACAGATTTTCGAACATATTTTTATAGAAATTGCGTATATTATCTTACAGAGGACAGAAAGATACGCATAAATTCAAGTTTTATTCCTGTCAGTTTGAATGATGCAACCATAAAACCGTAATTGTTTTCCGTAGGACATGATTTTAATGGGATAAATAACCGGATACAAGGAGCTATTTTATTAACAATTCGTTTATATCGTCTCACATGACGACAACAGGGCGAACACGAGTCGTTTGAACAAGCGGTTACATCGTCTCACATGACGACAACAGGGCGAACACGAGTCGTTTGAGCAAGCGGTTACATCGTCCCACATGACGACAACAGGGCGAACACGAGTCGTTTGAGCAAGCGGTTACATCGTCTCACATGATGACAACAGGGCGAACACGAGTCGTTTGAACAAGCGGTTACATCGTCTCACATGACGACAACAGGGCGAACACGAGTCGTTTGAGCAAGCGGTTACATCGTCTCACATGACGACAACAGGGCGAACACGAGTCGTTTGAACAAGCGGTTACATCGTCTCACATGACGACAACAGGGCGAACACGAGTCGTTTGAACACGCGGTTACATCGTCCCACATGACGACAACAGGGCGAACACGAGTCGTTTGAACACGCAGTTACATCGTCTCACATGACGACAACAGGGCGAACACGAGTCGTTTGAACAAACGGTTACATCGTCTCACATGACGATTTCGGAGCAAATACGTGTTGTTTTAACTCTTTACCAAACAACAAAACTTTGGGCGCATATCTGTCAGTTTGAATGATGCAGATGTAGGACCGTGGTTGTTCTCTGATGGATATGATTTTGATGCGGTAAATAATCGGATAGCAATAGTTGTTTTAACAATTCGTTACATTGTCTCTCACGACGATATCAGGGCGAAGACGAGTTGCTTTAACAAAGATTTTATATAGTCACACATAACGATATCAGAACGAACACGAGTTGTTTTAACAAATCTTTTATACCCTCATAGATGAAGATGTCAGGGCGAACTTGAGATGTTCTAAAAAGAGGGCTTATATTGTCACACGTGACGATATCAGGGTAAATACGAGTTGTTCTAACAAATCGTTTATATATTAATACAATCACACATGACGGCATCAGGGAAAACACAAGTTGTTCTAATAGATCGTTTATACATAAATACCGTCACACTTAACGTCGAGTTGTCCTAACAAAGCGTTTATATATAAATGCCCGAACACGGGTTGCTCTAAGAAATCGTTTATACCGTCACACATGACGATATCAGGACGAACACGAGTTGCTCTAGAAATTGATTATACCGTCACACATGACGATATCAGAGCAAACTCCAGTTGTTCTAACAAAAAAGGTTAAATCGTCTCACATGACAATATCACGGAGAACACGAGTTCTTTTAGCAAAGAGTTTATATTATCACACATGGCGATATTAGGGCGAACACGGGCTGTTTGAACAAACGGTTATGCCATTACACATGACGATATCAGCGCGAACTTGAGTTGTTTTAACAAAGCAGGTATGTCATGACGCATTGCAATATCAAGGCGAACACGTGAATACGAACTGTTCTCACAAAGTGTTCATATCGTCACACTTGACAATATCAGGGCGAACACGAATTGTTTTAGCAAAGCGCTTATATCATTACACATGACGATATCAGTGCGAACAAGAGTTGTTTGAACAAAGCGTTTATATCATCACACATGAGGATATCAGGGCGAACTCGAATTGTTTAAACAAAGCGGGTATACTGTCTCACATGATGATACAGGTGCAGAACTTGAGAGCTAAGGAATATGTTGTTACCATAGATGAAGTACGAAAATAATCTTATGAAAAGTGTTTTATTTCTTTGATTAAAAATCAAACCAGAGATTACTTTCTAAATTCTAAAAATCCAGTGTGTGTCAACTGACCTGCTTTTACGGGCGCATCAACAGATTAGAAATTAAAAAAAAAAAAAAACAGCTTTGCACAAATATAAGAAATTGCGTTAACTGCAGTAACTTGTCTTTATCGAAGGTTTTATTCCCAGAATCCAACATTAATGAAATATAGCTGTGAAAGAAAAAGTAATCGAGGAATTCCGTGTAAGTCTGGTATTGTCACTAAATGGAAATAACTAACAGCGTCGCTCTGTTATTATGTCAAAACCATGTTATGGTTCAGTCGTCACGTGATATTGTTGTCAATTAGCTCACAACTGAACAATGCACATTGCACAATAACCCTTTAGTTACTAGTAATCTTAGATCAGCCCAAAACTAGTATACCTACAAGTGATGTAGGGGAGAAACACTGGAAGCAAACGAAGCAAATGAGCCATGCTCTGGCAAAAGGGGGCTTAATGCATTATACCAAGCAAGTCATCACATAATTGTGGACCCCTTAAATGCATTTTGTATAACAACCGACTGAATCATGAGGTAGAATAGTCCTTAGACACGCAGAAAATATACCAAAAGCAAACAGTATCGGCCCGGGTTAGCCCATGCGGACGCACAGGCTGACCTGGGTCGATACTTTTTGCTGATGTATTAAGCCCCTCTTTTTACAGAGCATGACTCAAATATTCGAAATGTGTAGGAAATATCGAGGGAAATGAAGTATTTGCTTTGAACAAGTAATTGCTTCCTTTTCCCAACCCCCGCCCCCACTCGGTCTTCGGTCTGGTCTTGGTAAATGGCTAAGTCACCGTATATAGTTATATGTGTCTCTCGTTAGAATGACTCTTTGAGCATCAAGTAAATGCAACAGCTTTATTTACCCATTTCTTTTTTTTTTTTTTTTTTTTAAAGAAAAGTTATTCAACTTTATTCAAATGTAAAGGCGTTTTTCTGACGAGACTATCGCACATAAGATCGGACATTTTAGATACAAAATTAGTTAACGGACAGTTCAAATAAAAGTTTATAAAAGTTTATCAATATCGGTGGCCAGCATACTGTTTATGCCTATTAACAAAATGTGACTTTGGAGGGCTCACTTATTATAAAATGAAATATTTCTAAACAGACAGCTTTAATGGGTGAATAAATCTTCATACTTAGATGTCAGAACTGTGCATTGAAAGGTCTAAGTTCTCAGACTCCCTTTGGGGCCCGCAATCGGATACAGCATCGCGAATACAGACAGACATAAATCTCCGGAAATGACCTTGTGGCTTTGTCCTATCTTGTATTAAAGCGATGTTCCACCGGGGATTTCGTCTCAAGCAATTTAGACAAATTACATTTAGTCTTACATTTTACTGTTAAATACCAGATCTTAGTTTCCTTAGTGTGTAGGTCTGGTCAGTATATTTATTGATATCCTACCATGGCAAATCAAAAGATATTAGCCATGCTCCGGCAAAACGTGTTTTAATGCAACTCTGTGATGCATTATACCACACAAGTCATCATATAATTATGGATCCATACCATTAATTTTGTCTGAAAGCCAGATGAATTAGGCGGTAGAATGGCCCTTGGATTAAAAAAAAAAAAAAAAAAATACCAAAAGCAAATGTTTCGAAGCAGGTCAGCCTGCGTGGATTGTGCAGGCTGACCTGGTAGATACTTTTTTCCAGATACAATAAGCCTCCTTTTCACAGAGCATGGCTCATATTCTTTTCTTTTCCTTGCTTGCAGGGTTCTTTGGAAATGACAATGTGATACGGTCCACGTCATTGTAACTGCAGCAGCGGAACTAGCCTGAGGATGTCGAGGGACAATATTAGCCTATCCTTCTTCAGTGCATCCTTAACCTAATTCTTAAAAATGATCTAAAGTTAAAAACTAACACAGATTCTAATTGGCTAAACCATTTCGTTTAGGCAATCAAAGAGTGCACTACTTTCTAAATTTTGAATTAGAAGAAATATGTTATTCAGAATGATTCATGAATACAGGCTCTGATATCGACCAACCACCCTTGTTGCCATGATTTTCTGGCTATATTTTCTCCAAGAGCTTCCGCATTACCCATAGGCATTGTCGGAATCCTACTAGATTGAGAATAGATGGTTGGTGTCTTGGATGGGTTAAGTTTATTGGGTAAGGCGGAGGAATTTATCTGGTTGTACCGATACCATGAAATTCCGGAGCCTAGCCTGACAATCTTTCCCAATCAAAGACACTAAACCATCTAATCTTCACATTTCTTAATCCAAGACACTATTCTGTTTATCCTTTTTCTCATTTACAATCCTAGATCCGACTAGATCTAGATAGAATATTTCGCTCGAAATTAATGAACGTATAATTAAAATTTTTCTCACTATGGAAAAAAAAGACAACAAATGGCCAACTGTTTTTATAAGGCGCTTTTGATATAGAGCTGCAATCATGACGTCATGAATGGTACTGAAAACGTCATAAACGTGACGTTTACCCTTGGAAGAATGTTGTGCGGAAGAATTCTTTTTTGTCTTAACCAATAAGAAAAATAAATATGGGCATCAAATTTAAAGCGATAATTTTACTGTAAAATATTGATTTCGTGTACCGGCACCTAAAAAAAAAGAAACTTTCCGGCTGGTCACATGACCATCTTGCCTAATAAACCTTGATAACGTGACTAACTGGCACAATAAACCCAGTCACGTGGTCAAGTGACCGTATGTCACACAGTTTATATGACCGGGATTTATAGGAGGTGACAGGATGAAAAGCATTATGGGTACAAGACTCTAGCTTGGAGGGGGTGTTAAAGAAGGCCTGCCGATAAGCGATATTCTCACGCTGTCCATTTGACCACAGTTTCCAGCAACGTATGCTGTTTCAAGTCAGTGAACTGATGAGCCTTTTACAAAACGACAAAAATGTTAGATTTGTCTAAATCGAAAGCAGTTGTAGACGAAGAATTCAGTGTGCGCAAATGATTGAATTTTTCTTTGAAAGGGTAGAAAAACAATGTGAGAAAGAGAGAAAATGCTGTTTACCACGTTTTCAAAACATGGAAAAGGCAGTCGGAAAAGGCAAAACAAATCATTCAAACTTGTGTGACATGGATGCCATAAACGAATCCACAAACTGAGAAGATACTTGAACCTCAATTCAGGCCAATACTCTCAGTCCACCCTTGGATAGGCCTACCTAGTACCGTTTGCTTCTTTGGTCAAGCCTATTTAGTTGAGAAATCTTTCTGAGTTTCGATGACTTGTATTTTCAGCCGTTTAACCCTGTACCATACAATCCAGAGTTTTAACGACGCTAAAGAAGACACCCTCGTTAACCCAGGTGTGAAGTATTTCCATTCATCACCCCTGGGACATTCAATTGCGAAACGGTCGTTTCTATGAATATTCATACGATTGCGAATTACACCCGATAGCCGATCGCATTTGTCGATAACATAACGATACTCTCTTGTAGTGGAGAATAATCACATTTCTTCCATTAATATCAATAAACCGGGTAAAACCCCACATCATTATCAATGAATATGGCGGCCGCCGGTGGGCCTTCCTTCTGTGGCATTTGCCTTACGACAATCCAGGGCAGACATTATAAATCCTTGTATATAAAGGCAAATATTCAGAAATACAGCGTGCTGCTGCAGTCCTTAGGGGAATGTAGCAGGGATGACGTCATCCTCGTTGACCCAGTTCCGATGTACTCCGTAAACTACATTCATCGATTTAACTGGTTGTAGACAAGGTAAAAATAGAAATGATGGCATGTTGTTGATAAAATAGATTAAATTTTCTCACTGAAAAACTGAGATTACCAATCAAAATGCCTCATGAATAATTCATGAAAACGAGAAAACATACGCGAGATACCAAGGGGCGATGGATGTAGTTTACGGAATACATCGGAACTGGGTTAACGAGGATGTAAAGAAGAATCCTTTTGAAAACATTGTGGGAAAAGGAGAAAATGATAGTTTTTACCCTATCAAATACAGAAATCACCGATTAAGTTACATTTGTCATCTGCAAATACTTTCAAGGGTTAAACAAGTCGAGTTCTTTTTTTTTTAATGGAGGCCGTGTCAAGCAAAAAGGGTCTAAATGACAATAAGACCGATTTTCAGACTTTCATTGAAAAGTAACACCATATAACCTTTTACCTTTCTTGTGATATAATTTCACCGATTTCTCCACAAAAGATCAAGTAACAGCTATGCAAAAGACGCAACCGTTACTCTTAACCCTTAGGCTGCTAAGCGCGACTCAAGGACCTTTTGCGGACAGTGTAGATCAAGATCAGACTGCACAGAACCTGCAGTCTCATCTTGGATCTACGCTATCCGATAAGAAGATATCTTTCCCCACAAAATGTCTTTGAAATATTAGAATCTTGGTTTTAACTGTCGGCTTGAAAGTTTCAATTAATCTATTCAGCAGGATAAGGGTTGAATAAGAGAGAGAAAAAAAAATATCAGTTTGACGGCGGAAGATTGGACTCGAGGCTACTCCGAGTATAACTGAACTTTTTTCACTATACAGTCATCGAAATACTTCGTTTGTCTGCAAATGCTTTCAATTTTGACAAGACTGAAACTTTGTTCTTAGGTGAAAGAATTAAGGTTCGTTTCATTTCCATTTAGACCTCTAAAAAGAGCCAAAAATATCAGTTTGACGACAAAAGATTAAAGACTCGAGGCTACTCCGAGTATAAATGAACTTTTTACACTAAACAGGCATCGAAATAAGCAATAAAACCTCGGGTGAACTCAATAAGTATGCATGCTCGTAAACAGGGAATAGAAACTGGCTTTCATAAACCGATTTGTAGATGATACCGGCTTGTTATTCTCCACCGATAAGTACATGCACTTAACACGAAAATCACATTTCACAACTTGAGTTGCCTTTTGCGGCCAGTGTAGATCAAGATCAGACAGCACAACATGTGCAGTCTAATCTCTGATCTACACTGTCCTTTTTACTAAGACATTCTGAACAAAAGAAATCTGGAATTTGCTTTTATTTTGGTTTTATTTCTTGATAGAAAATATTTTTTAGGTTTACACGGCGCTGTAGGGCTTAATTGGGCCCATTTAATACCGATATAAAATACTAATGAGCTAGTTAAGTTTTTGACCTGACAATTGTCAAAAAACTTTCGACTTTTCGACCTCACGTTTGTCTAGAAAAGTAGAAATTAGGAAGTACTAACTTCAACTTTTCGCGTTAAACTGCTAGGTCGAAAAGTAGAAAAGTGGAAGTTTTTCACATGACAATTGTCAATAAACCTTCCACTTTTCGACCTAGAAAAGTCGAAAAGTTGAAAAGTCGAAAAGTTGAAAAGTCGAAAAGTCGAAATTAGTCGATTAAAACTTCCACTTTTTTAGTTAGGACTGATTATCACGGGATGTTTGTTTATCAGCACCGAATAATGTTGGAGCCGGTGTAGGGGTAAAAAATAAACTGGTATCCGTTGTATCTCCCGTAGCCGTCCGATAGACCATAAAATAAAGATCGATAACAGGCTGCCAGTTTAGGGTAAAAATTCCTATGTCACCGGTCCCGCGGCCAATTTATCCTACGAAAAATTAGTTTACGATTTAAAAATTTTGCTCGTTGGGGGAAATCTCACCGTATCCGACAATATAGATTCACGATCAGACTGCAAGTTCTACACTGTCCGCAAAAGCCCATAACGGTCGCGCTTTGCAGCATAAGTGTTAATACCAAAAATTTGACGACACATAATTGGATGATTTCATTGATACATGCTACAAATTTTATCAAAATACATAGATCATGTATAAAGCTTCAAAGGATGAAATAACAACAATATTTGCCACCGGTGCACAACGTTCATGACTACGTATTTACATCATATTGCTTCTTACATCATGATAATTATCTAGAATTTCTATGTGTGTTTTAATTAATTCGTCCAATAGAAATTTGATTCAAGACGTAGCGTCAAATGCACTTTAACTCAGGATTCCATAGTAAAATCTATAAGACTTACACTAAAGTTTTTCACCAAATATTTGGACAAGCTTTAAGCTCATATTTTTTTTACGGAGGAGGGGTGGGGTGGAATGCTACGGTAGCTTGTAGCTTGCCATCTTTTAAACGTTTCAACGTATGTGTACCATGAGCCCAAATGCATCGGAAATTCAACGCCTGCTGAAGGTACATCTTAGTTGCTGGTAACCAGCATTTCTCCCTTTCGCGCAATGTTTTCTGTCAGTCTAAAGACAAAGTCCTACATTTGAATCGTATTTGATTTGTTGACTGTAATTGCTTTCAATTTGGACAAGCCTAATATTTTGTTTGTCTGCTTACACAGAGCTCGAGATTAGAGGGAGTGATGGTATTCTAAATCCATTGTTTCTCTTCCAAACCCTGTGTTGTGGGTACTTATTAAAACCGACAATTCTAATGAGACAATTCTAATGAGTACACATAACATAGGGTTTATTGGAGAATTATCAATATTTTTCACTTTTGAAATCAAAATTACTCCCTCTATCTGGAGCTGTGCTGGTATATAAAGGGTTGAAAGAATCATTAGAAAGTGTTAGTACTTTGCTAAATAAGTGAGAAAAAAAATTTTAGCCGTTATTGGTAACCCAAATTATGCTCTTTCAAAAGTTACATTTAGGGAATAATCTCTCCCTTATCGGATAGTGTAGATCAAAGATCAGACTGCACGTTCTGGACAGTCTGATCTTGATCTACACTGTCCACAAAAAGGCCACTGAGTCGCGTTTAGCCGCCCTAAGGGTTAAATACACCGACTCCTCTGGACGACCTTTCTGGTTTTTGCTGAAGATCACGTTTTAATTCATGGTGTGTAAAAGCGAACGAGCAATCAGCGGCGGCGCACTCTTTTCGCAATAATGTAATGGAATCATGAGCCATTTCTTCTAATATGCCAATTCACAGCAGAACTATTTGATTTGAGAGATTGTTTTGCTAGGATAGGCCGCTCAAGGTTTCTGAAATCTCTATTGATTTTGATATAATATGCCGTGTGAATGAACTTTTTTGCCCGTTTAGTATGATTATGAGGGGAGTCTAGAGTACATGAACTTTTTAATGTTTCCTTTAACTCGTTACCAAACGACAGAATTTTCTACTTGTTGAAATTCAAAGTATTTGCAGACGACAAAATAAACGTTATTAAAAAATTGAAATTTGTTCTTGGGAAGGGTAGAAAACATTGTGGGAAAAAGGAGAAAATACTGGTTACCAACATTTTTCTACTATTCCCACAATTTTTTTCAACGGTTTTCTTTCTCAGGGTCGTGAAAAACTCGGGGACTGTGTTGTATAAAGTTATTTTTTTTTAACTGCCAAACAACATTTTAGGTCTGTCCAAATTGAAAGGAATTACATTGAACAAATTAAATGCGATTCCAATGTAAGAATTTTGTCTGTGAAAGGATATACATAATAAAACATTGTGGAAAAGGAGATAATGCTGGTTTAACGGCATTTTCTCCCTTTTTCACACTATGTTTTTCAAAAACCTTCCTGCTTAGGGTCGTTACAATACGGGGAGTTGTGTGGTAAAAGGTTAACCTCTGTTGTTTTTTGTTTTGGGGGGGGAGTATATAAGATATCCATTGTTACCACACAAGAGCAGTAATGAGGAACATTAAAATTAGACCTTTTGTTTTTGTGTGTGTGTGTGTGTGGGGGGGTTATATAAGATATCCATTGTTTACCACACAAGAACAGTAATGAGGAACATTAAAGTTAGACTTTTGTTTTTGTGTGGGGGGGGGGGGGAGTATATAAGATATCCATTGTTACCACACAAGAGCAGTAATGAGGAACATTAAAGTTAGACGTTTTGTTTTTGTGTGTGTGGGGGGGGAAGTATATAAGATATCCATTGTTTACCACACAAGAGCAGTAATGAGGAACATTAAAGTTAGACTATTGTTTTTTTTTTTTTTTTTTTTTTTTTTTTTTTTTTTTTGGGGGGGGGGGAGTATATAAGATATCCATTCTTACCACACAAGAGCAGTAATGAGGAACATTAAAGTTAGACTATTATTTTGGGGGGGGGGGGTATACAAGGTATCCATTGTTACCACACAAGAGCAGTAATGAGGAACATTAAAGGTTAGACTATTGTTTTGGGGGGGGGAGTATATAAGATATCCATTGGTACCAACACAAGAGCAGTAATGAGGGAACATTAAAGTTAGACTATTGTTTGGGGGGGGGGAGTATATAAGATATCCATTGTTACGACACAAGAGCAGTAATGAGGAACATTAAACTTAGACTATTTTTTTTTGGGGGGGGGGGAGTATATAAGATATCCATTGTTACCACACAAGAGCAGTAATGAGGAACATTAAAGTTAGACTATGGTTGTCTTTTTGGGGGGGGAGGAGTATATAAGATATCCATTGTTACCAACACAAGAGCAGTAATGAGGAACATTAAAGTTAGACTATTATTTGAGGGGGGGGGAGTATATAAGTTATCCATTGTTACCACACAAGAGCAGTAATGAGGAACATTAAAGTTAGACTATTTTTGGGGGGGGGGGGGGAGTATATAAGATATCCATTGTTACGACACAAGAGCAGTAATGATGAACATGAAAGTTAGACTTATTTTTTTTTGGGGGGGGGGGGAGTATATAAGATATCCATTGTTACCACACAAGAGCAGTAATAAGGAACATTAAAGTTAGACTATTGTTTTTTTTTTGGGGGGGGGGGGGAAGTATATAAGATATCCATTGTTACCAACACAAGAGCAGTAATGAGGAACATTAAAGTTAGACTATTATTTTGAGGGGGGGGAGTATATAAGGTATCCATTGTTACCACACAAGAGCAGTAATGAGGAACATTAAAGTTAGACTATTGTTTTTTTTTTTTGGGGGGGGGGGGGGAGTATATAAGAATATCCATTGGTTACCAACACAAGAGCAGTGATGAGGAACATTAAAGTTAGACTATTGGGGTTTTTTTTTTTTTGGGGGGGGGGGGAGTATATAAGATATCCATTGGTACCAACACAAGA